>JADRCD010144652.1:0-15637 GCA_019843815.1 Montemys delectorum
GGGGGGGGGAGGGAATCTGCCCTCTACTCATTTGATTCTCATTGGCAGGGACTCACGGTGAATCTTTAGACTCAGTGGGACATCATGGAGCCTTGGCTAGGAGCCGGACCAATATGAAGAGTTACAGCCAGTGTGCCCATAGGACAAAGACAGTCACGGAGGGTCGAATGGGGCAGCCTTATCCTGAAGTAGTGTCTTAAGCGGTGGTCCAGCTGGATTCCTTTTGGACCTGTCTTCAGCCAGAGTCCGGCTCATAGCCCTCCCTTTGCTGTCAACAGTGCTCAGTGATCAGCAGCCCAGTTTATAGTTAAACACAGTTTTAAGGTGAGGAGTCTGGGCCCCTATCCCTCTGTGGCAGTTGAGAGAGTTGCTCATTTTTGACTTATCCCTGGAGAGCCAGCTGATCAACCTGGCAGGAGCAGGCAGTGGCATGGACTGACCTCCCCTCCACGGGCCTCAGATGATAGCTTCACCGAGGGTGTCTCGCCTACAGGATACCTATTTGAGTCCAACCCCACTGAGCATGTGTGCCCTAGACTCAGCTTGAGCACACACTGGTTCTGACATACTCATTGTGACGGATAGCTTCCTATGGTGTTGAACCATGGTAGGGCCACCTCCAGGCCAGCTCAGAAAGGACTCTCCCAAGAAAAAGGCTGTTGTTACAGACACCCCAAGTGTGGCACAGTGTCCCTACAACACTGTGACTAGGACCCAGACCCAAAGGCTGGGAGGAGGGCCTTCTAGGGATGCTGTGGCAATCAGAATTCAAGAATGAAGACACAGTAGAGCATGGCAGAACATGCCCGTAACTCTAGTGCCTGGGAGGTTGGCAAGGAGAACCAGGATGTTTAAGGACAGCCTGGCCTGCCCGGCAGGCAAGCTTCAGAGAGGCTAGTGTCACACGGTGACACCTTACCTAAAAATAAATAAAATAAAAAAGACACACCAAAGTGTAACTAACAGTCCGGGTGAAGTCCACTGGAAGGAAGGTCATGCGACACTTCCAAGGGCTGTGGGCTACTTCTCTGAAGGAAGCTGGGCCACCAGGAAGGAAGAGCACAAGGGATGCTAAGCTTAGGGGAAACTAGAAAAGAATTTTTTTCCCTTTAACTTCTTCAAACAACAGGTGAGTGTTACAGCAAAGAAGCTTGACATTTTCTGAGTTCATCCATGCCACAGGGTGAGAGGCTTGGCATTTGTGACATGAAAGAAGAGGGGGAGGTGGCCTCGAGTTACAAGATATCTCTGGATGTTTCATGCAAATTAGTTCAACTTTTTTTTCTTGGACTGTGATTAGGATGGATTTTTTTTTAAAGATTTATTTTATATGTATGAGTACATGAGCACACTGTAGCTGTACAGATGGCCATGAGCTATCATGTGTGTGGCTGCTGGAAATTGAACTCAGAACCTCTGCCAGCCCCGCTCGCTCCGGCCCTGCTCGCTCCTGAGTAATTCACTGTAGCTGTCTTCAGACACACCAGAAGAGGGCGTCTGATCTCATTACGGGTGGTTGTGAGCCACCATGTGGTTGCTGGGATCCGAACTCAGGACCTTCGGAAGAGCAGTCAGTGCTCTTACCCGCTGAGCCATCTCGCCAGCCCCTAATTTTTTTTTTTTTTTTTGGTTTTTCAAGAAAAGGTTTCTCTGTGTAGCCCTGGCTGTCCTGGAACTCACTCTGTACACTAGGCTGGCCTTGAACTCAGAAATCTGCCTGTCTCTACCTCCCAAGTGCTGGGATTAAAGGCATGTGCCACCACTGCCTGGCTGGATTTTTTTTTTTTTTAATCTCTGAGGATACTGCAAGGCACTAAGCAAACAAAAGCTAAGTAATATATTAAATTTGAAATAAAGATATAACAACACAAACCCAGGAAGAGAAGGAGGAAGGGAAGAACAGAAAACATACCAAAACAATGGCAAAAGACATAGAGAAACAAAAGAGAATAAATGGAGACAATTTAACCAAGTGAAAAATTAGTTACACTGTAACAATCTAAACATTCTATTTCAAGGTAGAGATTGTTACAACAGAGGAAAAAAAAAAGAAAGGCCCAGCTGAGGATAGTATAAAGGAGAAGAGATGGAGCCTGCAAGTGGACCTGCAGAAGTCATCTCTCAGCCTTGTCCTCCAAGCCTGTGGTTCTCAACCTGTGGGTTGTGACTCCTTTGGGGTCAAATAACCCTTTCACAGTGGTTATTTGTAAATCAGATATTTACATTACTATTCATAACAGTAGCAAAATTACAGATATGAAGTTGCAATGAAAATAATTTTATGGTTGGAGGTTACCACAACATGAGGAACTGTATTAAAATGTTGTAGCATTACTAGGCTTGAGAACTGCTACTCTAAGCCAAGGAAGACTACCAGGCCAGCAGCAGAAGAGAAAACAGACTCGGGCAAGACAGAAGTAACACAGGCTCAGGCAAGACACGACATTTGCATTGGGCTGGGAGACAGCACAGCAGTGACCGATAGAGGGTTCAAAATACCAGAACAAATTGATAGACATAGAGGAGAAGTAGCAGTTGCCCCAGTTGCGGTTGGCATTAAAGTTCCTCCTCCCAGCAAGAGACAGTACAACCAACCAAAGTTCAATGAGGAAATAGAACCACAGTAATTAAAGATGTCAGCCTCAAGACTCCTTGTACCACACCTCATAAGCAGTGCCACCAATGTAATCCTCCCCCAGTCACCATGGCTTGTTCACCACGACACCAGTGTCTTTTACACATTATCCCCCATAATGTGTGGCTTATTCATCCAAATGGGAGTAGCACCCACACATCTTATTCAATCCATGCAGCCTACGCACTCGACCACAACATTCACACACCTTCCTCCAGGGTGTGTGTTCACCATGTCAACCATGACATCTTCACATTCTCCTCTGCTGTGTTTGACCTGTCAACCATGGTCCATGCATCCTCCAGAGTCTGTGGTATGTTCACCATGAAAACAGAAACATCCACACATCTTTCATTGTGTGGTTGCTTCAGCAAGACAACACTGGTAAGCACACAGTGCTTCCTCCAAAGTGCGTGTATTGATCACCATGACAACAGTGACATCCTGTTTCATTTATGTGGCCTGTTTACCATATTAATAATGGTACCCAAATATCCTCCTTCACTGTGTATGTGGCCTGTTCACCATGGCAACAGTGGTATCCACACATCCCTCTTCACTGTGTGTGGCTTGTTTACTATGACAATACTGGTACCCTATATGTGTTCTTTCATTACATATGGCATATTCGCCATGACAACAATGGCATCCTCTAGTGTGTCACAGGCTCTTCAACGGGCATAAGTCATGGAAGACTCAAACATTCGGAAGATTTGAAATCTCGCAGAGCATATTCTCTAACCACAAATAAATTAGATGAGAAGTTGGTAGCAGTATTTTGCTCAAGATACTACAAATATTGTGGACTTAATAACACACTTATAAAATATTCATGGAATAAGGATGAAATCATAAAGGATGTACCTTAAGCAATACCAAACAAAATGTAACACACCAAAATTTCTTGGCTGCAGATACTGTAGGGCTGAAAGGAAAAATTATAGATTCCAATCTTCCATTAGAAAGAAGAGGAAGGTCTGAAGTTCAGTGATCTATTCTACCTTGACAAGGTGGAAAAACAAAAGCTCAGGGTCGTCTGTCCCAAGCTTGTCACCTGACGAAGATGATAAAGATCAGGGACAAATCCTGAAAACTTGCTCCTCTAGGGCAAAAGCCTGTGAAGCTATAAACTCTTAGACTAATAAAGAGAGAAGAAGGGCTGACGAGATGGCTCAGTGGGCAAAGAACCTTGCCCTTGCAAGCCCAAGTTTGATCTCTGTAACCCAAATAATAACTTAATAACCTGGTGGACAGAGAGAACCAATGCCACAGAGTTGTCCTCTAACTGTCACACATACCTTGGTGTGTACTGCTCCATACATCATGCACACACAATAGTGATAATAAGCTAATTAAAAAAGATTGTTTGAGACTAGTTTCCAATCTTAAGAAAGAGTTGCTGTTATGTACTCTACAAATACACTACAAGAATCAAGGGGGTGTAGTGAATAGCTGCATGCCAACACACTCAGTACCTTTGATGAAATGGATAAATTCCTTGGGAAAAATAAAACCAAAAACATTAGAAAATTTTGCTGGAATTGATAGCCAAGGGCAAAGGGAAAATCAATTCTTCCCAATGGAGTGCCAACCATACTTCAGGCAGGTCCCTTGCCCAGAAGTAGGTGACCAACACAAATTTCCATTTTTTTTAGGTCTTATTGTTTTGGTTTAAATTTTGTGTGTAGGGAGGTAGGGAGAATCTGAGAGACGTTGAGGAGAAAAAAACATATGATCAAAATATGTTGTATAGAAAAAAAAAGAAAAGAAGATCTTGCTGGGTCTGATGGCACATACCTCCTCTAGAAGGCAGAGACAGGAGGATCCTCTGAAAGTTAAAGGCTAGCCTGGACTACATAGCAAAACTTTGTCTCAAGAAAACAAAATGCAACCCCCTTCAACCAACCAATCAACCCACAAAACAACCAACCAATCAACCAACCAACCAACCAACCAACCAACCAACCAACCAACCAAATAACCAATCAACCAACCAACCAAATAACCAACTAATTAACTAACCAAGCAACTAACAATCCAACTAACCAACCAAACCCCAAACCAAACTAAAACAAACTTTAGTGTGCTCTGTCTAATAAAAGTGGATTTTTAAAAAACATCTATATACTCAGTGGGCTTGCTGGTAGAGTATTATATATGCTTGTTCATATGACAAATTTGGAGAGGGTGGACAGGAAATTTTTTCTCAGATTTGAGGTCAGAGGAACCTGATGTCAAAACCAGACACGAGGCACTGATGAGGTCAGCTATTGGCACCTGGAGTCCTTTGCAATTAACTCTCTAGTAATGTATAAGTAAATGAAGTCTTAGCATTTTATGAAAGTATGACTCTGGACTGATTTGTTATTCATACATTTTAGCAATATAGTTCAATGTATCAGCAGTGTGGAGAACATGGTGAGATCATTAGCTGGACTCAGGAAAAGTATCAAGTGGAAAGAGTGTATATTCTTCTTGAACTCAGCCAACCAGCAAAAGAAGGCAGTGTCTCTAAGTCTGTCAGTTACCTGGGGAAAATTTACGCTGGATGAGGAAGAAGATGAGGAGGAAGACATGTTTCTGCTTGTAGATAATAAGATGAACTGCATGAGAAATGCTGTAGGATCTATGGGACATGTGTGTGAATTTAAGAAGGTGCAGAGTTCACACACAGACACACATTTTTATACTTGGGTGATAACAGGAAACACTGAGAAATAAAGTGGAGATATCATTAAATGGCATAAACTTATCACAGTCACAGCCACAGAAGATTTTCTTCTTCTGAAAGTTGAAAAATGGATTCTATAGTTATCTGGGAGTGTAAATGATTGGACTATTCAGATCCATTTTAAAAGACCTAGAAGAATCTCTGGACTCCCAGATTTCTGACAGGATTGGAATTTGCGTATCTGTCCTCACAGGACACGAGTTCAGAAACATCTGAGCCAACCGTGTCTGATACAAAAGGCTGCACACTGGAGTGGTTTGGCTTTTTTGTTTTTGCTCTGATTGTAGGCAAGCGCTCTACCACAGAGCCACACTCCAGCCCTGAGTGATCTTATTAATCCCAGGCACTAAGCCAGGCAGAGTCACTGTGGGATGGAAAAATATCACTCATAGAGGTACCTAGGGCCAGCCATAAGGGCACTTTTGGGACTTGGCTGTGAAAGTTATCAAACCCAAAGCAAAATGAATAAAAACCAGTGAGTCAATAAATAACCAAGTGGGAGCTGACTAAGAAGAGCTCGCACATGTGCCTGATACGAAGAGCCATCACAGCAGACTGCCGGGAATATAGCTTGCACAGAGGCCACCCCACCTGCAGCAGGACACACTCTGCAGCTCCTCAGCCTCAGACAGGACCATTTGGATTGGTGGCTCAAGGTCATGTATTGCTATCCTATGGATGTCACCCTCCTTATTTCCCTTGGTTGCTCCCCCCCACTGAATAACTCATGGTTTACCACGAAGTGCATAGCCTCACGTAAACTTCCCATAGAATGGACTCTGATGGATAGATGCCCATAGCCTCACATAAACTTCACATAGAATGGACTCTGATGGATAGATGCCTAGGAGAACGGTCAGGTTCTCTGCCTGCATCTGTTGCAGCTCAGTAAGCATGCAGGAATATTACCCGTGTAAGCACAAGTGAGCTCCACACAGTGGAGAAGCCCAGCAAACAGACACTGCTCAACAGTTTTGGTGTATATATGATGTCTGCTGCATATTTGCAAAAGCACAAAAATAAGTCAAAGAAATGGGTGGGCAGGCGTGTGTGTCAGGGATAGACAGCCAGGTGGATATAGCTAGGCCATGGAAAGAGGGTGGATAGATGGAAGATGATGGACTGTAGAGAGAGGGTGCTGAGGTAGAGGGCTATAGCCTTGGAGGGCGACTAGACAGTGCAGGCTGGTACAGCAGAGGGCTAGTGGTGAAGGCTGTCATCATAAACTGTTGGGAGGAGGTGGGAGAAGGCCACTGTCTTAGCAGGAGATGCCCTAGGGAAATTCCTTAGAGGATGTGGAACACACCTGTCATAGTCAGCTTCAGTTGTCAATGTAAGACAAATCTAGCACCACTTGGGAAGAGGAACCCTCAAGTGCAGAACTCCTTTGATCAGGTTGGTCTTTGAGGCACTGTCTTATTGCTAATTGATGCAAGAGAGCTCAGCCCACGGCATGTAGTGCCATGTCTAGGCAGGTGGGCCTGGGCTACATGAGCAAGGCAGCTGAGCAAGCCAGAGTGAGCAAGCAAGTAAGCAGTGCTCTTCTTCTGTGGTCTCTGCTTCATTTCCTTCCTCCAGGTCCGTACCTTGGCTTCTCTTGATGATACATTAATAACCTCTAATCCAAACAAACCCTTCTCCCTTCCAAGCTGTTTTTGGTCAGTGTATTACCACAGCAACAAAAAGGCAAACTCGAACACCACCAGGCACCAGGGGGCCACTCTCACAGGGACTCATTAGAAATGGAGATAGATACCCAGTGCTGGTACCGTTGGAGAGAGTTACATGGGGCTGGGTGGGAATCTGGAATGGAGTGGGACTCACTGACCTCCTGGTGAATCCTGGTGTGAGCTGCAGCAGGTGGGCTGTGGTTTGGCCCTATTTGGCCCCCCACTGGTCTCCAGGGACAGGGAGGACCAGATTTTCCAGGCATCTGAGAGTAATGTCTTCCCTCTGAGCAGCTGACCGTGACACTGGAAGAACCAGGTTCTCAGGACAAGGTCTGTAAGGCCTATAAAGGCAGTACTGGACAGTGCTGAGTGACCCTGGTGGGACCTACAGTAGTCTTCAATCTCCAAGTAGTGACTGGAACTCAGGGCCACCAATTCTCTCTGACTCCCCTGGGTCCTGGGCTTGCAAAGGAGACCTTAGGTTTGCCTTGAACAGAGCCAACCCATCATCCCTGTCCCATTGCTGCCAGGAATCTGCAACAGCAAGGGCTACCTTGAGGCTGGAACCTGTAGACGTCGTAGGGAATGTGACTACCTTCCCATTCAGAATCAGGTCTCAGGCTCTGAACCCTGTGTTCAGAACCAGGGTTTTCTGTGTCCCAAACCATAGAAAGAGCAGAGAGTCCCTGTGCATGATGTCGGGCCAGCTGGCTGTAGATAGCCAGGCACTGGCTGGCCTCCAGAGCCCTGCAGCCAGCTCTGGACAGAACCTGCTTTGGGGGGATCTCCCCTCTGACCCTGACCTGCATAGGTTTAACCTCTTCTCCTATAGATCTGCCACGCTCTTCTCACAAAAGCCCTACTTTTCTTGGGAAGGTGTGTGTGTGTGTGTGTGTGTGTGTGTGTGTGTGTGTGTGTGTGTATGTGGTGTTCGTCTTGCTTGATAAGAAAGTGTTGGGGTTTATCTTAGGAAACAGAGAACCCCAAACTGTAAGGTAGTGTTTTCAGTCCAAAGACAAATACCTCAGCGGCCACCAAGCAGTATTCATAAGAAGCTTGCAGCCCATCCTGGCTCAGCCCCTTACCTTGTGAGGTCTTCTTTTACCAGCAGATGTCCAGGTTGGCTGCTTTGCCTCATTCATGCCAAGCCTGCACCTCTGTGGTCTTTTATACCTTGCCCCCTGACCCAAGAATCTGTTTGGTTACATCACTGTCCTGTAAACATGGTGGTCTTTCCATGAAAGTGGAGACCAAGGTGACCCCACATAGCTAGACAATGCCCACGCAGTGGTCGCTAATGGGTAGGTGTTAAGTCCGCTGTCACAGGATTTTTACATTTCTTGGTGAAATTAGTCCTCGGCTAAGACCTGCTACTGGGATTCTGTGTGGTGTTGAGTGCTGTGTCTATGGGAGCCTGCACCAAGCTAGAACATTAGGGCTACAGAAGATGGTTTGTCAGGAAGCAGCCCAATTTGCTTAATGCTGTCACAGAGGAAGCCTGCCTGCCAGCTGAGTGAAGGGCAGAACTACGGTCAGAACCTGGGGAGTTGTTCTGGCTGGATGTGGAAGGAAATACACAGAAACTTCCAGACTGCAGTCTCAGAAAGCCAAGGGAAGGATGACAGGAGCATGTGGGACTCCTAGTGTGTGGAAGGCATCATGCTGTGCAGTGGCACACACTAGTAGGCAGTTTGGTGATGCAATAGCACCCTTGTCTATAACAGCAGTAGGAAGACTCATGAGTGAGCTGCGATTGGAGATCCCCCCTAAGCAGGTTCTGTCCAGAGCTGGCTGTGGGGCTCTGGAGGCCAGCCAGTGCCTGGCTGTCTAGAACCAGCTGACCTGACTTCACGCACAGGGACTCTGCTCTTTCTATGGTTGGGGTACACAGAAAGCCCTGGTTCTGAACACAGGGTAGCCTGAGACCTGATTCTGAATGGGAAGGTAGTCACATTCCTCATGGTGTTTACAGGTCCCAGCCTCAAGGCACCCTTTGCTGTTGCAGACTCCTGGCAGCAATGGGACAGGGATGATTTTTTTTTTTTTTGGTTTGAGGCAAACCTATGGTCTCCTTTGCAAGCCTCAGACCTAGGGGAGTCAGAGAGAATTAGTGGCCCCGAGTTCCAGTCACTACTTGGAGATTGAAGACTGCTGTGGGTCCCACCAGGGTCACTCAGCACTGTCCAGTACTGCCTTTACAGGCCTTGCAGACCTTGTCCTAGGAACCTGGTTCTTCCAGTGTCACGGTCAGCTGCTCAAGGGGAGACATTACTCACAGTCGCTGGGAAGGCTGCTCCTCCCCTGCAGAATTCCAGCTCCTTTCAGGACACAGCTACAACTTCAGTCCTCTCTCCTTCCTGGCTTGCCTGCAGTGTTGGGCTTTGTCAGCAGAGGGCGTCAGAGGCCACCCAGGTGCCTCTTGGCCCAACTTTTCTTGTTGCATTTGTGCTCAGCACCAGGATGGATGCTGGACTATGGTAGAGCCCCACCTTACTTAATGACGGCTGTCTGGGTCATGGGCCTTTGCCCCAGTGTCTGTCTTGTCATTGTCCTGGCTGCCAGTAAATTTCATGAGTGGTGGTCATGTTCTTTTCACTGGTTCTGATTCCTTGCTTGCCCTGAGGAGACTCCAGATGCATTCTGTCCTGGAACCTTCTCCCCTCCTAGTATCCATGTCCCCCTAGTATCAGATTTGATACATGGAGCTTTCCTCTGCAGGGAAGCTTCTGTTTTCTGAGTCTTTCAGCTCTAGCCAACAAGGCTCCTAATGACTCTAGGCCTCTTATGAATCGTCAGCTTACCCAACGCAGGGCAGGTGCAGCTTGAATTGTCTAGCCCAGTATGTCAAAGGAAGAGGAAGAGAGGCCCTCAAAAGGCTAACCTCTAGACATAGCAGTTTAGAATCACACAGCCTGGGCTATAGGGAAGGGGTGGGGTGGGACCAGGAAGCCTGACAGTATGGGAGGCAGCAGGGCTGGATCAACCACAGCACCATATAAATCCATATTGCACAGTGAGGCAGAGCAGTGAGCCATAGTGTGGATAGTGATGTAATGGACCATGAAGAATGGTGTGCAGGGAAAAAAACATGATAAAAATAAAATAATGAAACAATCCCAGATTCCCAACTCAGGCCCAGGCACACCAGTGCAAGGGTTACAAGCCTGGGTGGCAAACCACAGACAATGGGGCACTCTGAAATCAGGCTAGAGGGACTAAGGTCCTAGATAGGCTTGGAAGTTTCTCCCGGCTGCGGGCTACATATCCCTGCACATTCATCTCTGTAAGTGCATCCTCATATGCTTGGGGTGGGGGGAGAGAGAGAGATTGAGAGATAGAGATAGAGAGAGAGAGAGAGAGAGAGAGAGAGAGAGAGAGAGAGAGAGAGAGAACACCTAGCCAGTGATGTGCTGGAATTCTGGAAGGAGACTTTTTTGGGAGCCAAGCCTGTCCTTCTACTCTGTAGCCCTCTGGTTTTTTGTGGGCCTGTGTGGTGGTACTGTTATGTCAACTTGTCACGAGGTGGAGTCATTTTGGAAGAGGGAACCTCAGTTGCGAGAGTACCCCCACTAGACTGGCCTGTGGGGAAACCTATGCTGCATTTTCTTGATTAATATTTGACGGTGTGGGAGGAGCTCATTAGAGGCAGTGCCACCCCTGGGCTTGTGGTCCAGGGCACTGTAAGAAGGCAAACCAAACAAGTCCCCAGTCAGCAAAACTCCTCCATGGCCTCTGCATTGGTTCCTGCCTCTAGGGTCTTGTCTTGAGTTTCTGCACGGACTTCCCTGATGATGGGCTTACAAGCTGTGAGGAGAAATAAACTCTTTTTTTTTTTTTTTTTTTTTTTTTTTTTTTTTTATGGTGCTTTATCACAAAAATAGAAACCCTAAGACAGCCCATGGCCCTGCCTTTCCAGTCACTCGGCTGCCAATTGGAAATGGTATACCTGTTGGAACAAATTCATTCCCAGAATTCTGAGAAACACAGGCACACACACACACACACACACACACACACACACACACACACACGAACACACACCTGTTCATGCATGCACATACAACTTCAACACATACATATTTATATACTATTTATATACTAAAACTCTTGTGCACTCATTGACTGCATACTTGCTATAAGAGGCAGCCACCCAGATCACAAATATATTAGGACATGGGCTAACATATGAGCTGGAGGAATGTGAGCAAGAGTCAAGACCATACCCGAGACATAGCCCAGTGCTGTGACTATAGCCATGGGAGGGTCTTGCTTTTTGATGAACAATTAATCCCAGGGGTTTGGGAGCTGAGGCAGGAAGAGGACCGTTGAGCCTGATGTTGTTTTTATCCCTGCTCTTGGAGGAGATCAAGTCCCCAGAAAGCACATATGATGTGTTGGGACCATGGATGTGCTGGGGTTGATTGTCAAGGAAAGTGGTCAGGATGTGGATTTGATGTAGTCCAGAGCATTAGTGGGCATCTAGGTGACCTCTTGTACAGAGGCAGTGACAGTTCCGAAGCCTTATGTGATAGATGATTTCCATTGTTAACTTGGCAGGATCTGGAATTGTTTGGCAAGGAAGTGTCAGCGAGAGACTGTCTGGATCAGGTTGGTTCATGGGTTTGCTTGTGAGAGATTTTCTTTTCTTTTTAGAAAATTGTCTTTGTTTTTATTTTATGTATATAGGCATTTTACCTGCATGACATACACGCAGTGCCCACAGGGGCCAGAAGCAATAGATTCCTTGGGACTGGAATTACAAATGGCTCTTTAGCTGTCATGTGAGTGCTGGGAATTGGGGCCGGACAGTGCTCTTAACCAATGAATCGCCTCTCTAGAACCTGTGAGGAATTTTCTTAATTGGGTTCATAGAAGTGGAAGATCTACCCAGAATGTGGGTGGAGCCATCTCATGATTCAGACCTGGAATGAAAGAGAAAGCTGAGCACAGGCATTCCTTGCTCTCTGCTTTCTAACTATGGGTGCCGTGTGTGGCTAAGTGTCTTCGCGCTCCTCCTGCTCTGCCTTTCCTGCAGTGATGGACTAGTCTGACACTGTGAGCTACAACAACCCCCTCCTTTCTCAGGTTGCTCTTTGTCAGAGTATTTAACAGGGCAGTTGGAAAAGAAATTGAGACATTTTGGCTCTGCCCTCTGTGACCTTTATGTCCCCAAGACACAGGATTCATGGGGAGATATTTGGAGTGATTTCTATACTGAACTCAGGTAAGGAATCTGAGCTAAGGTACTGATCCAGTCTTACCCACTCGCATAAAAAGGCTGACTCAAGGTTCCTGGCTACTTGGGGTGCATCCAATAGTCAAGGAGAAGGCAGATGGAGACACAGACATAGAGATCAAGTGTAGAGTGAGACCAGATGACACCTGCAAATGGCACTGTGACATCTTATTGTTCAGAAAGGCAACTGTGAAATGAGACCAATAAAACATTAAGGCACCACGTCCAAGGACTTGTTAGAATGAGATTCCCGTAGGTTGGGCTACGGGATCATTTTTGCCATGATGAGAGTTTACACTGTTGGGTCAAGTCTGCTCCAGGATGTATTTCCAATGTGTGGACTCAAGGATTGTTCCTGGATACGAGCACCTGCTATGGTTTCACGTGTCCACGAAGGTTCTGGAACCCTCTGGGTCCCTACAGGGATGCTGAGAAGGCTCTCATGGAAGGTGGTGAGTGGGTTTGGGGAAGCACTAGATATCACTTTCTGATCTTCCTGCCCACTTGTAGACAGTGAGAGTAGGTTAGTGTTATGACCCTTGGACTATGTGGCTGAGGAGACACAATATGGCTAGTGGTCTGGGATGCCTTCAGAGTCTGTGGGAGTAAAAATGTGGGGTTCAGAGTCCTGAAAGCTTGGCTATAGCTGTGCACAGGCTCCTATCCCTCTCTATCTGGGAAGTTAGGCCAGGACATTAACTCTAAGGCCCCTTTGCCCTGGCCCTCAAAGATCTGTGAAGAGAAGTGGGAGAGGGTAGCAGGGATGCTTTATCAGCCGCAGAGCAGGCTCTAGAGGCAACCACCATCATAAGAGTGTCTGGGCTGCCTAGCTCTGAACCTCAGCATCCTGTCAGCTTCCTGACATATCCCGCCATCTTTAGAGCAGTAGACCACCCAAGGAGGAGGTTAAGCCATGTCCTTGTCACCTGAGATTGGCATCTGTCTGCTTGCATGAGACCACAGCTCACTGCAGCACTGGTCTCCTGAAGGCCGGCCTCGAGTGTGAGGTCCAAGTATAACAGAGGTAGGTGAACTTGCCCTGTTGGCCATTTACAGGGTCCCTAGCTGTGTACAGATCAACCCTGGCTGGCGCTTAGACATAAGAACATTAGAAGCCCATGGTAGGTTTCAGAATTTGCTGCTGTTGCCCAAGATGCGGTTCCTGGATGAGGGTCTCAGTGAGCTATTCTACTAACATGTCTGCTGCTCCTGGGGCCTCAGCAAAGTTGTCCTCATTATATGGAAGGAAACAAATGACATTCCCCAAAGTTGGCTCTTGAAGTTGACTGCAATCTTCTTATGGCTGCTGAGAATTTTCTTCTAAGCAGAAACACCACTGGTGGGCTTACTATAATGGACACTACTGAGGGACAAGCCACTGGAAGAGGCAAACCAGACTGGATACGTAGGATGTCATCACATGTAGCTAGCTCCTGAGCAGGTACAAACCACCCCAAGACATTATCTGGGCCTCAGAAATGGCTTCCCTTGGGCTCATGGAGGGTAGAGAAAATGTGGCAAGATGTGTCCACAGAGACCATCTCTGAATGAGGTCAGACCGTCAGGGTTGGGAGAGTGGTGCCTGAGGTAGCCAGCAAGCCTGGTCTATGAAACTAGCCACTATCCCACTTAGGTAACCAGTGTAACTCGACACAGTGGTTGCATAGAATTTAATCACATGCTCTGGACTGACTACTGTTCTGTCCAGGAGTCCTGTCTGTGATATTCAGATTGTGTAGCTTAACAGAGCACATGAACAGAGAAGTTGGTTGACTAAGGTTACAGGAAATTAGGGACAAAGCAAGTCCTGCATAGCTCTTATGTAGTCTTAAGTGTCTTGGTTTCCCAGAAGTGGGGGGCTAACTATGCCCCTACTTTGTGTACGAAAGCTCAGCCCAGGGGATAGTATCCATACTTGGCTTTGTTGTTTGTTTGTTTGGTACATATTTCTCACCCCATATCTTTCTACTTCACTTTTCTCAACATCTTCAAAAACAGATGATTGTAGCAACTTCCTAGGCAGGCAGGCCCTGTGTAGTCATGTAGCCAGAGATGGGGAGTCCTGCCAATCTTCACTGGAGGGCATACACCCTGTGCTGGAGATGTTAGCCTCTAGTGTTCTAAGAAGGTAGTTCTGGCAACTCACCCTTAGCTGGAGCTTGGATTCCAGTGTGGTCTACTTAGGGTTATTTTGAGCCCAGCACTGAGCCTGCAGAACCAGCTTCCCAAGGCTGTTTATGTGAGTAACATTGTATATGCCAGGCAGCAGTATGTCTCCTAAGTGGGGGAAGGGCTCAAGGCTGTGTTCAGACACTAGACCCAGAAAGAACTTTGAGTGAACCATGGACATCAGCTTTCCTAGATGGAGACAGAATATATTCAACTGTTGGAGGAAGAAATGGGCCAGAGACCCAAGGAAAATCTAGGACATGATTATTAGTTATCTTCTCTGAATAGAAACATTTCCTAATGGAGGTTAGAGGAAGGGTCTTAAGACTCAGGAAGTAAACAAAATTTGCAAGGCTCAGGAAGTTCCTGCAACTTACAAGATATACAGGCTATGTAAGCAATAATAATTGCTGACGAGACTCCAAATGGGCTGAGCTGACTTCCAAATATTGAGGGAGCCCTAGAGATAGCCCCATTCTCTTCTGAGTCCTCAATCATGCTTGGGTGGGCTTCTGTGACATACTTGCCTGAGTCACCCATACTTCACTAAGTAACCCCCTATCTATTATTCTGCAAGTGACCCCAATAAGCTTATTGATTCATTAGGCTAGGCCACAGTGGGACTGTTTCCTTGGTCTGCTGGTATCCTACATGCAATGAAGGGACCTTTCTTAATACCCTCCCAGGAAAAGTTGCACAGTAGACATCTGCTCCTGATTCTCATTGACTCTAGTTAACGGATCTCCTGCACTTGTAGGCTCTGTTCTGTGTCCATTTCATGATGATGGCTGTTTTGGAGTCCTAAGTCCTAGCTTGCTCTATGATGACATGTGACTGTGGGGCTTTGAAACTGACAAAGATGTTGGTCCTTATGGTCACTCATGCCTCACAAGGATAAGTTATTCATGGTATTCCTTCATAGTATCCACCTCAGACTAAAGGAGATTTATGGAAGGAGAAGTCAATTAATATACAGTAGATCCTGATGAAAGACCACTCAGAGTGCCAATATTTATGAGTAGGACTTGATGCCAGCCTCTGATAAATGAAGAGGTCCAATGTGGAACATGGGAAAAGGGAGGCATCCTGCTTCCATGTGGAATGGGGAGAGGGCTTGGTGTTGCTACTCATGGGTGCTGGGTAATGAACTGGTTCCATGTGAGGTGTGTGTGTGTGTGTGTGTGTGTGTGTGTGTG
>JADRCD010144653.1:0-12448 GCA_019843815.1 Montemys delectorum
AAAAAAAAAAAAAATCATGTGAACTAATGCAGAGAGAATTATAAAGGATGCTATTTATTAAACAAGACTGTTTTTTTCAGTTATTTAATAAAATCAACCTTTTGTTAGGGCCTTTGTTAAGTTTGATTGGTGTAAAGGGATTATAAACTGCTCTAAGGTAGATTGGTGTAAAGGGGTTGGTTCTAATGAAAGAGAGACTCCAACTAGTTAAGGTTCAGTGTCACTGAAAGGGAAATGTATTTGAAGAGGACTGTAAAGAATTAATAGGTTGCCAAGATTGTTATAGGCTCAATTGAATCCCTTTCCTCATATGTTAGAGTTTCAAACTTCTAGATACCAGAATAACTGTATTTAAAGATAACAAGAGAGCTAATTCAGGCTAAGTGAGATCATCTAAGTCAACTCAAATCAGTCAGACTGCCATCCTTATTAAAACATTAGAACACAAGTAGACACCAGAGGGAAAGTGACCATCTTCAAGTTAGGAAGTGAAGGCTAAGAAGAAACCAACCCTGCTAATCCTAGACTTGAAGTTTCTAGAACTATGAGGAAATAAATTGTTTTTACATACTTCAAGTCTTCTAGTCGGACACAAAATATCCAGTGGCATTTTGCTATGGTGGCCTAAGAAAACAGAGATGCAAACCGTAGATCTAAAAATATGACAGCTCTATCAGTGAGAATAAGGTCATTGTTCAGGGGTTGTAAAGGATGACCTGTGTTCAAGAACGAGTGGACCTGGGGTTTGTTGGCACTCTAGGGACATTTACCAGGTAGGGTCAAGCTTATGGGTAACCATCAAGGGAAACCTGAATGGAGTGGATGCCTAAACTTGCTCTTACAGACCCAGCTAGCTTGATAGCTCGTTGCTTGTCATAGTAGCCATTTCTAGTCTATGTGCGTTCACTTTAATAAAAGCTGGTTTTCTGCTTACTCACAGCTCACAGAACTTTTAAGACAGATATTGACAGAAAAACACCAATGATGGGTCACCAGATGAGTGCCTTGCCTGGCTTTCCTCCCATGTTTCTTATCCTGAAAGCAAAAGACACAGGTGTATCTGACTATCTAACGATCCTCCAAGCTTCATGGAGTCTTAAAGTTCATCTACTCTTGGCTCTTATTTTAAGGTCGGGGAAACCTGAAGCCCCAAATAAAGTTAAAGATTGCGGTTTGAATGTTAAATGTCCCCCAAAGGTCCATGTGTTGAAAGATTTGTACTGAAGGGTCACAGTACTGGAAGATGCTGTAGCCCTTCCGAGCCTGGCCCTGTCTTTGAGAGAATGCCTTTGAAGGGAAGTGTAAGATGCTGTCACATCCTTTTTCCATCTTAGCCTCTACTATTGATTCCATTAACCATAGTCCAAAAGCACCTGGCCCAGGACCTTCACTATTAGGCAATAAACTTTTCCTCTTTAACCTAATTATCTCAGGGGTTGGCAAGATGGCTTGGTGGATCAGTGCCACGGCTACACAGCATGATGACCCCCAGTTCCATCTCAAACCTAAAATGGAAGGACAGACCTAATTCCTGAAAATTATCTTTTGACTTCCCTGAGTGTACTACATCGCTCATGTGTGCGCACACAAAAAATGATACCAATAAGTGAAATTTTAAAATTTGAAGTTAACTTTAAGTATTTCACTTCACTATGGGAATGAAAAACAGTGTGGCTTCCCCTCCCCTGAGATCATTTCGTTAGTAATAAAGATCCGAGTATAGAAGTTGGAGATTCTTTTTCTTTTTCTTTTTTTTTTAAAATGCTTTTATTTGAAATGGAGCTTTTACAAAGAGTAGGATGAGAAAGTGTCCTGGCTTTTATGACTGTGGGACGGTTGTGGCTTCCAGAAAAACTCTCGCTCTGGAGTCAGCAGCCAGGCTCAGTCCCCGGCCCTTCACCAGCGGTGACCTGGGACCACTGTATCTCAGCTCTCTGAGCCTTGCTTTTTATTTGTAAGGATGGCCGTGGTGTGTGTGTGTGTGTGTGTGTGTGTGTGTGTGTGTGTGTGTTGGGGGAAGGCTATAACAGCACATTTTGAGAGTGACGGGAAGATTAAGTGGTCAGTCCTTGTGAATGTCCTTATTCTTTAACGAACTTTCATATTTATTTCCCTCACCCTACAGGACTAGCCCCACTCATCCCTGTGTCTCTGGGAACACCTTCCCTTATGGACTCTGTAAAACAGATGTGTGGATAAGCATCTGGGTTCGCCTAGGAGAGAAAGGATAGCACCTACAGCCTAGGAGAGGAAAGGGAAACAGAACGAAGATCACCCAATGATTAACAGATAGGGCATATCTGCAAACATTTAGATTGTCTGGCAAGCGGGAAGGCTTGAGAGTTGTTAAATGGCAGTAAAAGTACTAGGCAAATCTCCCATCTCCAGAAGGGTCACAAAGGTCACACAGCAGGTGTGTAGGCCTGCTTTGCAAAGTGTGAAGGACAGAACAGGTGGAGCACATCCACCCATACCAGAAGCAAGCACACCTTAGCAGACCCTGAAGGAGGAGTCCTGAGCATCTGGGGATGTTTCTGTAGACTCCAGGAGTTGGGAAGGGAAGCTGCTTCAGTTGACACCAGTGCAAGTAGACAATCAAGTCCTTGGAAAGAGTGGCTGGAGTATCTTTGTTCTGGTGCTCTCACCCCAGGGGAGCCTTGCTGACTTTGAAAAGGGCCAGGCTCTCCAGAGTTTAGCAAATTCCTAGAGGCAGGGAACCACTTGCCTTGGGGGATGCCTTTCATATGCAAACCAACTAATCTAAATCCACACTCGGACACCCACTTTATCAGACTCTCCTTTTGTAGACTCAAGTTCTCCTGGCCTAATCACCCCAGGCCAGGGCTAGATAAGCCCCTAGACTCCTTTTGATAAGGCATTATGAATAGTTTTGAAGTGTCTCCAATTCTCTTGGTGGAAAGAGAGACCTGACTTTGTTTGCATATACCAAACAAGCAAACAAATAGGACAAAATTTAAAAACCCACCTTCCCTCACCCTTCCAGTGAAAACCACAATAAAACTCTCTCCCTCCTCTGTCTATCTCTGTCTGTCTCTGTCTCTCTGACTCTCTTTGTCTCTGTGTCTCTGTCTCTTTCTCTGTTTCTCTTTTCAGCCTTACCTCATTGTCCTTTTATTTGAGAATGGTAAACATGAGTGCTTCAAATGGAAGATTCAAGATGAAGGTCTCTACATACCACACCCGGCTTCTGAGAGGACCCTAGAGAACCACCCTTTCTCCTTTAGCCTCAGCCACTTCAAACTGTCCCTGTTTGTGCCCATGACTAAAGTCTCTCACTTAGGTTTCAGTTTTACACTCAAGGTTTTGGTATTTTAAACAGTGTTCAAATAATAATGGTGTTCCTTCTGTTTCTATTGTATGGAATAATTTGGGGAGTGTTGGTATTAGCTCTTCTTTGAAGGTCTAGTAGAATTCTGCACTAAAGCCATCTGGCTCTGGGCTTTTTTGGTTGGGAGGTTTTTAATGACTGCTTCTATTTCCTTAGGGGTTATGGGGCTGTTTAGTTTATTTGGTCCTGATTTAATTTTCATACCTGGTATCTGTCTAGAAAGTTGTCCATTTCATCCAGATTTTCCAGTTTTGTTGCGTATAGGCTTTTGTAGTAAGATCTGATGATTTTTTTTGTAATTTCCTCAGTTTCTGTTGTTATGTCTTCCTTTTCGTTTCTGATTTTGTTAATTTGGATGCTGTCTCTGCTTCCTTTAGTTAGTCTGGCTAAGGGTTTATCTATCTTGCTGATTTTCTCAAGGAACCAGCTTTTGTTTTGTTGATTCTTTTTGTGGTTCTCTTTGTTTCTAACTGGTTGATTTCTGACCTGAATTTAATTATTTCCTGCAGTCCACTCCTCTTGGGTGTGTTTGTTTCTTTTTGTTTTAGGGCTTTCAGGTGTGCTGTGAAGTTACTATTTTAGGATCTCTCCAGTTTCTTTATGAGGGCACTTAGTGCGATGAATTTTCCTCTTAGCATGGCTGTCATTGTGTCCCATAAGTTTGGATATGCTATGCATTTAATGCATTTACATTAAATTCGAGAAAGTCTTTAATTCCTTTCTTTATTTCTTCCCTGGCCAAGTTATCGTGGAGCAGAGAGTTGTTTAGTTTCCATGGGTATGCGGGCTTTCTGTTATTTTTATCTAGCCTTAGTCCCTGGTGATCTGATAGGATACATGGGATTACTTCAATCTTCTTGTTTCTATTGGTTTGTTTTTTGTGACTGATTATATAATTAGTTTTGGAGAAAGTTACATGAGGTACTGAGAAGATGTAAATTCTTTTGTTTTAGGGTGAAATGTTCTGTATACATGTTAAATCCATTTCGTTCATAACTTCTATAAGTTTCACCGTGTCTCTGTTTAGTTTCTGTTTCAATGACTTGTCTATTGGTGAGAGTGGAGTATTGAAGTCTCTCACTATTATTGTGTGAGGATCAATGTGTATTTGAGCTTTAGTAAAGGATTTTTTTTTTTGAATATATGTGCTCTTGCATTTGAGGCACAGATGTTCAGAATTGAGACTTCATCTTGTTGGAAGTTTCCTTTGATGAATATCAAGTGTCCGTACCCATCCTGTTTGATAAGTTTTGGTTGAAAGTATATTTTTTTGGGTATTAGAATGTCCACCAGTCCAGTGGCATGGGTTCCTTCCAGTCTGTTTGGGCCAGTACCCTGAGCAGACCTTGGGCGCAAATTCTGCACAAAACCCAGAGGAAGCTCCACTCCCAGGCTCTCTAACAAGCCCAGGATCAGAGGTGAGGAGGTGAGGAGGACCTAACATCCCTCTCAACACCTGGAATAACTGAGACCAGCAGGACCCAGGCACTCAGGAACTCCACCTGCCCAGTGACACCTGTTCCTTCCAGTCTGTCTGGGCTGGTGCTCTGAGCAGCCCTAGGCAGAAATTTTGCAGCCAGTTCAACAACATCCAGAGGAAGTTCCACTCCCAGGCACTCTAACAAGCCCAGGATCTCAGGATCCCAGAATCACAGGATCATAGAGACAACTTGACTCTGAGGAGTTCTGACACAACCAGGATCACAGAAAGGACAGGCCTCAATCAGATTTAGACAGGACAGGTAGCTCTAAAGATAACCAGATGGCAGGAGGCAAGCATAAGAAAATAAGCAACAGAAACCAAGGTTACTTGGCATCATCACAACCCAATTCTCCTACCATAGCAAGTCCTGGATACACCTTCACACCAGAAAAGCAAGATTCAGATCCAAAATCACTCCTCAAGATGATGATAGAGGATATAAAGAAGGACATAAATAAATCCCTTAAAGAAATACAGGAGAACACAGGTAAACAGCTAGAATCCCTTAAAGAGGAAACACAAAAATCCCTTAAAGAACTACAGGAAAACACAATCAAACAGGTAAAGGAAATGAACAAAACCATCCAGGATCTAAAAATGGAAATAAAAACAATAAAGAAATCACAAAGGGAGACAACCCTCGAGTTAGAAAACCTAGGAAAGAGATCAGGAGTCCTAGATGCAAGCATCACCAACAGAATACAAGAGATAGAAGAGAGATTCTCAGTGGTAGAAGATACCATAGAAAACATTGACACAACAGTCAAAGAAAATGCAAAAAGCAAAAAGCTCCTAACCCAAAACATTCAGGAAATCCAAGACACAATGAGAAGACCAAACCTAAGGATAATAGGTATAGAAGAGAGTGAAGACTTAAAGGACTGGTAAATATCTTCAACAAAATTATAGAAGAAAACTTCCCTAACCTAAAGAAAGAGATGCCCATGAACATACAAGAAGCCTACAGAACTCCAAGTAGACTGGACAAGAAAAGAAATTCCTCCTGTCACATAATAATTAAAACACCAAGTGCACTAAACAAAGAAAGAATTTTAAAAGCAGTAAGGGAAAAAGATCAAGTAACATATAAAGGCAGGCCTATCAGAATTACACCAGACTTCTCACCAGAGACTATGAAAGCTAGAAGATCCTGGGCAGATGTCATCCAGACCCTACAAGAACACAAATGCCAGCCTAGGCTACTATACCCAGCAAAACTCTCAATTACCATAGATGGAGAAGCCAAGATATCCCATGACAAGGCAAAATTTACACAATATCTCTCCACAAATCCAGCCCTACAAAGGATAATAGATGGAAAACACCAACACAAAGAGCAAAACTACACTCTAGAAGAAGCAAGAAACTAATCTTTCAGCAAACCCACACAAACTAATTCCATCTCTAACAACAAAGGTAACAGGAAGTAAAACTTACTTTTTCTTAATATCTTAATATGAAAATTATTATTACCAAAACATCCTAATCGATTGAAATCCAAAAAGATGAGGAATTAGAAATTTGTTGGCTGTCATCCAGTGATCTCTCTAGTTTGGTAATTGGAGAAATAGGTCCAATATTGTACAATCTATATACACTTTCTGCTTCTTTGTCCGTGACAGTGTCTGGCTGGGTTCCATATAATGGTCTTGAAATCAGGCTTCTCCTATCTCAGCCTCTCTATTAGTGGGATTGTTTATTTGATGTTTTTATATTATACTATGGTTTTCAGAACAGCTTACATATTCCAAGATTATTTATACAGCCAAAAGAAACATAGACAATTAATTTGGGAGGAGGCTTGTAAGAGAACAACAAAGAGTGAGACTGAATGCTTTGCTTGATGTTTGTGACTATTGTATTAAGTTTGAAGAAGAGGACTTTATAAGTTTCTCTTTCTCTGAGATGAATGCTTTTCGAAATCATCACAGCCAATGAACCAGGTTCTCACCCTAACCTAATGTCTGTGCCACCCTCCAAGCAGAACCATTGTTCATTGAAACAGTTGGTGAATGACTTCATGGATACACCATCTTAATATACACACTATTTCTTAAATGAATGTAACCTGTTCTCTGTGGGCTGAGAATGATGACAATCATTCAAGTCAAATAGCTTTGACCATAGCAGGAAGTCTGTATCCAAAAATCATGCCTAAAATTCATTTCTTGGTGCAGCAGAACTGTCAACTCTCAGCTTAGCTACGATGGAGGTAAAATCCTTTGGTGATGTGAGGGTCATTGAAGTACAGCCTTATTACAATGAACTCCAATGTCTAAAAATTGTTCTTATTTTGGGCTTGTACCACAGTAAGAGCCAAGATTTTAAGCTCTACTAAAACCAAAACAAAGAAACAAGACTTTCTCATTTTATCTATTTATGTTCATTAAAAAAATACTGGTAGTGATGTATTATTTTAAAATATACAGTTAATATGTTTGGAGTTATTTCAAATTTATATTGAGACAAATGTATATATTTTCAGTATTGCTGTAGACAAGCATCTACATAAGACTGTTCAATTGATTATTGTTTTATATCAAATAATTTTTATAATACTAATTTTTATTGTTATGATATTTTACAAACTTTAAAGAATATGACAAAATAAAAAAATGAAAGTTATTGTAGGTATTGAAGGGGGTTTCTGAGAGGAGTTGGGGTACAAAAAGGAAACAAGAATGTGATATAATTCTATTTACTTAAAATATATTTTTAAATGTTAACAAATTCCGATAAATTTAAATCATGTATCTTTTCTGTCTCAAAACAAACAAACAAACAAAAGAAGTGTGGTATAAGTCTGATAGTTCTGCCTTTATATGTTACTTGACCCTTTTCCCTTACAGCTTTTAATATTTTTTCTTTGTTCTGTATATTTAGTGCTTTGATTACTGTGTGATGGGAGGATTTTCTTTTCTGGTCCAATCTACTTGGTGTTCTGTAGGCTTCTTGTAGATTTATAGCAATCTCTTTCATTAGGTTAGGGAAGTTTCTTGTTGAATATATTTCCTGGTCCTTTGAGCAGGAATCTTTGTTCTTTCCTATTCCCATTTTTCTTAGATTTGGTCTTTTCATTGTGTCCTGGATTTCTTGGGTGTTTTGGATTAGGAGTTTTCATGTTTTATATTTTCTTTGATCTTTGTGTCAATATCTTCTATGGTACCTTCTACCCCTGAGATTCTCTCTTTTATCTCTTGTACTCTGTTGGTGATGCTTGCATCTGTAACTCCTGACCTCTTTCCTGGGTTTTACATTTCCAGGGTGGCCTCCATTTTTGATCTCTTTATTGTTTCTACTTGTATGTTTAAGTCTTAGACCACTTTTTCCAATTCCTTCATCTGTTTGATTGTGTTTTCCTATATTTCTTTAAGGGATTTACTTTTTTCCTCTTTAAGGGCTTCTACCTATTTAACAGTGTTTTCCTGTATTTCTTTAAGTGAGTTATTTATAACCTACTTAAAGGTCTCTATTATCTTCATGTGATGGGATTTTAGGTCAGCATCATGCTCTTCAGGTGTGTGGGGGAACTCAGTTTTGATGTGCCAAAGTATTTTGGCTTCTGTTGCTTATGATCTTGTACTTGTCTCTCATCATCTGGTTATCTCTGGTATTAACTGGCCTGGGTGTCTCTGTCTGAAGCCTGCCCCCTGTGTCCCTGAGTTACAGCAGATCTCCTGGGAGACCTGCAGACAGTGCAGTGTTGAAAGGGGCAGACACTGATCTGCCCCAGTGGAGGTACAGACTGGAAGGGCAAGGAACTGTATTAAAGGGTTGCAGTATTAGAAAGGTTCAAAACCACACCATAGAACTTTACAGAAAAAGATGAACTTTTATGCACAATTAAAAATCATTTAGGAGGTTGGAGGATCTCAGAATGGAGTATAAAGTATGATAAAGCAATCTGCCTATGTCCAGATGATGAAGTGTGGGAAAGTGTCCACCTTAGTACATCTGGAAATGAATGGGTCCATAAGATTAAAGGCACTCCAGTCTATCACATTTTCTATGAGTACATGGGTTAATGCCACGGGCCGGCCCAGTCGAGAGGTCCCTCAACCAGGAGAGAATCAGAGTCCCGGTAATCAGGCGGGCAAGGAGTTGGCGAAAATGACACACAGACACGGACACAAGGGAATGTTGAATCTGAGTGTGTATTCTCAAAGTAAGCATCAGACTTTTATGGTTACTACAGAAGAAAAGGAAGAGTCAGGCAGCACAACAACCAAGGTACGTCGAGGTCATCTGAAGCACAAGAAGTTCTATAGAAAAGTATATACATGTAAATTGTCAGGAACTAAGCAGTGTTTATAACTGAAAGTCAGCCTTATCTAAGGTCAGCTTAATCTTAGAAACCAGGTGTAAATAGTTTCCATTCTAGTCTATTGTATAGTCCACCAACCAGTCCTTAGTAAACACCCACTATGCTAATCTTCTGGGTTAGCAGAAGTATGCCCCAGGGGTCCCGTTCTTGCTAACCTTACCAAGAACAATACAATACTCTAGTTCTTGGGAGTAGCTCAGCTGCAATTCTAATGTGGTCTGCCATACATGACTGTAATGAGGATTCTTAGTTGAACTTGCCCTGGGATAATTAATTCTTATTCAGTAAACTCCAATGCCTGATTTCTATCTCTATCTCTTCTTCAATGCTAGAGGCAATTTTTCTGAATAGGTAACATTCTTTACAAAATTCCAAGCCGAGGATTGGCTCAGACACTGATTAGGACGTTGGAACACTGGTAAGGGTCAGGAAACAATGCCCAATCTAACTTAACTATTAGTCAAATCATTCCTTGGGGGCACCTTTATACCTAATAACAAACAATAGTAAGAGAAAGCAAGCAAGACCCTCCATCAACTATTGCAAGAACAAATCTGGACCATATCTGCATTAGGGGATGCCAAGGGGACTCCAGGAGATCAGTTTCCTTGAAACTTCTGGCCTCAGGGACTGCTGTCATGCAGACTCCACTGGAGTGGGTGTGGCAGGTTAACAATGACAGAGTTCTAAAAAGTACACTGGAGTTGATCTATTAAGAAAATAGCTGGAGGTAGGAGCTGGAGGTAGGACTCTTGATTGTAGGAGGGATAGAGTACAGGCTTATAAGACGTATCTATGATGGGCTGGAGTTAGAATGTCATTCATATATATATACATATATGTATATATGTATATATATGTGAATGAATACAGATACTGATTACAAATAGGAATTTTCATGGACCTTGACTATGTGTGTTGGTTGACATAGACACATTTCCACATGAACATACAAACATGGGGGTGAACCTGGAGACCATAGCATCACAGCTACCAGGAGCACACCCAGATCTTGGTATTTAACACCATTCTCCAATAAAAGGGCCAGGGCTCATTAAAGAAATGGCTGGGTCTTGGAGAGGCTGATGAAATATGTAGGATGATTCTTGAGCATCTTGTAGTTATATATATATAAAGACTCCAGCAAAATACCATGATGACTATGTGTCTGGAACACAAAGGTTGGCAGAAAACCCCCAATGACCAACTCTACAACAATTTGAGCAGCATCATAAAGAAGAACTGAACTATACTCCAGAGCATATAATCAACTTCCACAAGACCATGCGCATGACTGAATAATCAAATAAGTGGGGGACAGTTCCCAATAGAATAGTGTCAAATTGTTTATGTAAACGGTCACTGAAGAAGTAAGTTAGAAATCCTTGTTCTTTCATTGAAGGCTGAAACTATATGACTTCATTAAAAGACCACGTTGTGAAGGGGAAGGGACAGAAGAGAAATCTAATAAATGGGAGCCTGGACAGGTGTCTGAGATCAACATCAATAGTCACAATTCCTGTTGCTAATAGCAGCCTTCATGAGGTGTGATCAGAACCCACTTTATCTATGTGATCGTCACCTTTCCAGTTTATGGCCTCCACACAATCATGAAAAAAAAAAGAAAGATACTTTGTAATTGCAGGAAATTTTACAATGTCTCAGGACTCTGAAGACTTTCAAGAATGCCAGATGTGGAGGCACATGCCTGCAAGCCCAGGTCACTGGGGACTGAGCTGGGAGGATTGTGAGTTCTAGGTCAAATGGGTTACCCTGTCTCTAAACCCACCATATAGATTATCAAACCCCACAAAAAAAATCTTAGAAAGTGGCACTTCAAATACGACCCCAAGGAGACATTGTAAGTGAAAGTAATGAGGTGTGTTGTACAGGATCCAGGCACAGAAAAGATACTGGGGACACAGAGGAAGCTCAAATAGTTAGGACCTTAATTAAAGTAGCATTGTAGGGTTGCAGAGGTGGCTCTGCGTTAAGACTACAGACTGCTGTTGCAAAGGACCTGAGTTTGGTTCCCAGGACCAGGAATGTGGTTCTTCACAACATGCCAAATTGTTCACAACTGCTTGTAACTATAGTTCCAGTGGCCTCCAAGGGCACCAGGGCATACTACACACATACACATATACATCAAGGCATGCATGTAAGTTAAATTCTTCAAAATAGTACTTTAATATTGTTCATTAATTGCTAACAGGGGAGTATGGTGTATTATCTCATAGTTTATTTGCAAATTTAGAACTATTTAAGAATTTCTTCTTAAAAATAAATGTTGAGATGGAAAAACTACTACTGAATGAGGAACTACTGGACAGTGAAGACTTTAGACCAGTGGTTCTCAACTTGTGGGTCATGAGCACTTTGAAGTTTCAATGACCCTTTCATAGGGGTCACCTAAGACTATTAGAAAACACTGATAATTACATTGCAATTAATAACAGTAGCAAAGTTACCGTTAGGAAGTAGGACGGAAAATCATGGATGACTGGGGCTCAACACAACATGTGAAGTCTTATTAAGGACTGCAGCACTAGGAAGTCGGAACACCTCTGCTTTTCAAGAATGCTGGTGAACCTGGACTCTTACCTGTCAATAATAGGTGACTGGATTTTGAATCTTTGAGAAGAGGCTCCTGGTCCATCTGGCCTAGTATTGACCAACATATGGCTGTCTGGGTGACTGTTTCATGAATTCAGATTGTTTTAAATGTTTAGCAGTTTACTTGGGAATCTTCCGGAAATTATAGAGTCATATCTTTACTCTCTCCAAGGAGATAGGAAACAGGATAGGACTGAAAGTCTCTGTGGATTCCAAGTATCTCATAAGCAAATAGAGAGACAAAGCAACCATTTGCAACATGGGGGAGTGGAAAAGCTTTCTCTTGGTGTAACGCTGGCATTTACAACCCAAACCCAGAGCTTCGATCTCTTCCGTTTCTTCCCGCGTACTTACAGAATAGTTGATATGTGCAAGGGCTGTGCTGGGAACTGTGAACAACAGAAATGGGGCTCACTGACTTTTCCTCAAGGAGCTGATCACTGACGAGAAAATATTCTCACCTAAACAATGAAATAAGAGAGAATTATCATTGGGGATTAATAATACCGAGTAGATATAATTATTCAATTTTCCTCTGCTACTTAATAAAATTTATGGGATCCTATGAAGATATTTGTCACTCAGTCACACCTAATTACACCTTTGGTTAAAGTTCTCATAATGTTCTACCTGCATCCTTCATTTACACCCCTGCATCCTTCATTTACACCCCTGC
>JADRCD010144655.1:0-15656 GCA_019843815.1 Montemys delectorum
CAGGTTCCCCTCCAAAAAACAAACAAACAAACAAAAACAACAAGAACAAACTCCTTTTGCCTCCCCCTTCCCCATGCCTGTCACTCTACCCTCTCCCAATTATTGGCCCTGGCATTCCCCTACACTGGGGCACAAAACCTTCACAAGGCCGAGGTCCTTTCCTCCTATTGATGATCGAGTTTGCAATCCTCTACTATACACATGCTGCCAGAACATTCAGCCCCACCCTGTATAGTCCTTGATTGGTAGTTGGGTCCCTGGGAGCTCTGAGGGTACTAGTAAGAGGCTCTGACAATACCTGACTAATACAGATGTAGAGGCTCACAGCCATTCATTGAACTGAGTACACGGTCCCCAATGAAGGAGTTAGAGAAAGGTTCTATGGAGCTGAAGGGCTTGTAGCCCCTTAGGACGAACAACAATTACTAACTAGCAATGATTTCTTACACACAACAGTCAGAGAGCTTCAAGCACTATCTCAAAGAACAGTTAATAAGGTGGCAATTGAATGAAAACATCCAGCATCAACCTCTGGACTTTACGAGTATAGAGATGTTTATAGATAAGGCTTCCTCACAGTTGTGTGTATATATACACTAAAAATATAAAGTAGAATATGTTTATGTATGGATATTTTCATACTTATTGAATTCCCTCATGAATAAGAAGACATTGTAAGGGATAATGTGAAAATATTCTTTACACAGTCTAAATGAGATGCAAAGAAATCACTTAGAAGAGGTGAAATGTTTGGAAAAAATTGTTCTCTGATCTTGAAAACTACATTATTCAAGAATGTACTTCACTCCAGTAAAGACAAGTTTCTTTCAAGAGAGGTAGAATGACATCTTTTAAAAGAAATTACAAAGAAAGGAAAACAGATATAAAATGAGGACAAAGCAAACTTGTACTTAGAAAATACAAATTTTCTTATTGTATATGCCACATATTTTGCCACTGATGTTTCAAATGCTCTATAAGTATATACACTTTAAATAGTTATATCAATTTAAGCATTCATCTTTAATCTAACAGAGTTGTTCTTATGTCTCTGTCTCTCTGTTTCTCTCTTTCTCTCCCCTTGCACATGTCTTTTGTGGTCATATGCAGAAAATGTCAAATGGCTTAAGAAAACCTTGCTACTTGACCTTATTTAATAAGTAAGAATTGTGATATTTGGAATAACTTAAAGGTTTAAAAGTATTTTTTCATATGAAAGTTTAAAATTTGTTTTATACTATGGGAAATATCCATCTACTCCAAATGTGGAAAATGGATTCAGGAAATACAGTCTTTACAAACTGATGTCCTGGCATGTAGGCAAATAGCCAGAGATCAATTCATATTCAATTTAGTAATATAATAATTTATTAAACTTATGAAGGATGAAATCATAGTTTTATACTGTCTATATCTTCAGCAGTACAAAAGTAGATGTATTTTATAGTTGCACCATGTTTGTCTATAAAGACACACACACACACACACACACACACACACACACACACACACTTCTTCAGAATTTGGATTTGGTGAATGTGGCTTTTATTTTCCCCAATATAAGCCAGCTCTGCTCCTTAGCAGGCTCTTTTCTTCCTCTTGTCAACCTTCTCTAAGCATCTGTCATTATTTCAACATCTGGAAGAGAAGATAAGCTGCTTCAGTTGGAACACCACAGTCAGCAACTTTCTCCAGGAATCTAAATTTGTCACTTTCACAGAGCATCCATCTTCTGCCAGCATTTGACTTCCTATCCCCAGGCCAAACTGGAAAATCAGGACTCCAAGTTTGTAAGGCTGCTGTGACAGACTAATTCAGCTGTGGGGGAAAAAGCCTGACAAAGGGTGGAGATCATGATTAATTCAAATTAATTTCTATAGCAGCAGGGACCCATCTAAATATGATATAGAGATTTAATCTCAGTCTGACTTTGGAACAGCCATTAGATACAACTTCCTTCTTAAAGACATACTCAACATTTCTCTCTATATAATTTGACAATATTTCCAGAGTTTTTTTTTCCAGTTTGAATTGATAGCAAGGCAATGTTTTTAAACTAACCCGAACAATTCTATCTGCTAATTTGCAATGTGATATTGAATAAATCCATATAGAAATCATTGGAAAACCTTTATTTTATCTATACATATGTATGTATGGACCAGGCCTCTGTAAAGAAATGTTCGTTAGAATTTATCCATTCTAACACATTTTGAAGAGAAAATCAGTCTGGATGCAGCTAGTCAATATACCTGGAAACATTCCACAAAGACATAGGACACTTTCTTTACACTTCATTAAGAGTTGTAAATATGAGGGTACCAGAAATCACATTTCAAACAGTGACAATAAAATATCTTTTGTGGTCATTTGTTTTGTTTTGGAGAAGTCTGGTAACATAGCCCAGACTGACAGAGAATTACTGTGCCTTATAAACTGACTTCCAGCTTGTCATCCCATTGCCACGACCTATATTATGGAGATATAGGAAGAAGTCACTACAGCTGCATGATACTGTAGCATATAATAGACTGTCAAAATTGCAGAGGATAACGTCAGCTCGGACAACATTCTGCTTAGAATGCGCACGCTTTCTTTCTTGGACCTTCAACTAAGTTATTTAAAACTACCATATTTCAAGTTTATTTATTTATTTTTAGGTGTGGTAATTTAAAATAGTAACACAAAAATGACTTGTTTACGCCCAAACCTCAGGATGATGGATATTTGCTTCTGAGAACTCTTCAGAACTTTTTGTTGTTATTTGTTTGTATTTTAATGAGAGCTATCTCTCAGACTAAAAAAGTCAAAAGGGAATATATCAAAAAGGATTGGATTACTTTTCTATGATGATTGCAGAATCACACATTTCCACACGTGTGTCAGAAATATTTCACTTGAAAAAAATAACACTCAAGTTGCCATTTCTTTTACTTAATTCCACAGGATGGAATTGGGACTTCTCATCCTTGCATCTTCATGTAGATTCATTAATGTATAAGGCTGTAGAAATAATGAAAGAATATGTCAAATTTTCAGTCAAAAAGATTAGTGAGTAAAATTTCTCTCTAGCAGTTACTGGCTTTGTGCAATTAATTAACCTGTCTGAATCAATATTATCATGTCTGAATGTGGGCTAATAATAATTGTAGGAGCTGAAAATTAGAAATTATATTAAATAACAAATCTAGATTATGAAGTGGATGGCAGTGATGACCTAGAGTTAATTCGTTCCTTTAAACTCCAAAATTTCACATTTCATACTTTATACACATGATCAGATACTACAAAGAACATTGCCTATTATTTCACCAATTCATAACTCTTTTGTCAATGCTTCAATACTATTTTCATGTGGATCAACCTTCCTCAGGGTAGTGGCTATATCAAGTTCATTTCCAAAATTTTGCCTCTAGGTTACTGGAAGGGCTACTATAAATGTTATAGATGAGTAAATCGAGGTACACAGAGATAAACAGGCAGAGGCCCTGGTAGTAGAGCAACTTCCTGGCAGAGAAATGGGTGAAATATATTTTAACTCACTAAGTTCTCATTTCAACAAACTTCTCTTTAAATTCAAAAACATTATAATAGACAGAGTTAACAAAGCAAAATAGGGTATATAATATGCATATTGTATAATACATATCATAGAGCTTATATTTTTGTGTAAGTTTGTATATATACTATGCACAAGCACATACATACATTAATGTACATGGCATACAGATATGCATGCAAGCAAACTATTCATATACATGAATAAATAATTTTCAAAAATACATGGGAATACAATGAACCCTCTGAATAGAATGAAGTTTAGCATCTATAGAAAAACAAAACAGCTGGAGTGGTGACTCAGTATATGAAGTAATTGATGTGCAAGAATGAGTACCAAAGTTCAAATCTCCAGAACCCACATAAGTAGAGCATGATAATGCAAGTTTATAATTCTAGTGCTCCTTTGTGTTGTAAAGAGGAGAGAGAAAAATTCCCTGGAAGTTCTCACAGTAGTAAGTTGGTGTGCACATAAGTAAACACCAAAGGATCCACACTCAAGCAAACTTCTACAAGAATGCTGTAACACACACACCAACACGAAATCAATTTATTTATGTGTATATATGTGATTATTGAAAGCATATTTTGTGTGTAGAAATCAAATTACAATGTGTGTGTGTGTGTGTGTGTGTGTGTGTGTGTGAAGTGCATACTGTAGTATATAACTCCCAAATTCACAATTGCATTTTTAAACTATTTTTTTGTTTGTTTTTTGTTTTTTTGAGACAAGTATTCTCTGTGTCGGCCTGGCTGTCCTGGAACTCACTCTGTAGACCAGGAAGAACTTGAACTCAGAAATCCATCTGCCTCTGCCTCCCACAAATTTTATGGAACAGAGACTGAAGGAAAGGCCATCCAATGACTGGCCAAACATGGGATCCATCTCTTGGGTGAGTACCAAACCCTGACACTATTACTGATGCTATGTTGTTCTTACAGGCAGGAGCCTATCATGGCTGTCCTCTGAGAGGATTTATCAGCAGCTGACAGAGATAGATGTAGATAATTATAGCTAATCGTTGGACTGAGTTCAGGGACCTCTATGGAAGAGTTAGGGGAAGGACTGAAGGAGCTGAAAGGGATGACAACACCATAGGAAAATCAGCAGTTTCAACTAAGCTGGAACTTCGTGAGCTCCCAGAGACTAAGGCACCATTCAAAGACAACACCAACTATGTTATGGCCCCTGATACCTATGTAGCAGAAGGCAAACTTATGTGGCCACAGTGGGAGAGGATGCACCTAATCCTGTAGAGACTTGATGTGCCAGGGAAGGGGGATGCCCAGGACGGATGACTGTGGCATGGGGTGGGTGCTCTCAGAGCCAAAGAGGAGAGGGAATGGGTTGAAGAACTCTGGGAGGGGGACCAGGAAGAGGAAAGTATTTGGAATGTAAATATATAAAATAATTACAGTTTTAAAAACAAACCCACCAATTCTAATAGCTTATATTTTAAATTTTGCATTGCTTTTGAAGATTTAAAACAGAAACTTAAGAGTGACATGACTATGGTAAGATGTACATTGTGATTACATAGATTTAAAACACAAACATTTAGCTATACCCTCTGAATTTGTAAACTTTGCTGTTGTAACTAAGCTTCCTTTCTCCTTAGTCCCAGTGTAAACTACTAGCAGAAAATCAAGACTCATGGAAATGGAGATTAGAAACTATTTCAGGTGTGAACGAAAATTGAAATAATAGATTCTAGATTAAATAAGAAAAATGAAAACCAGAAAAATCTAACAAGCATTTAAAGTAAATGAAATAAACATTAAGTCCAATCAATATATGAAGAAAAGATTAGTGAGCAATTATAATAAATAGGATGGGAACTAATGATTATGACAGAACTAACCAGCAATAGTATGTTGAATACTCCTGTGTTTCAGAGAGACAGCAAAGAGTATGACCATCAGTACTCAAAAGTACATGACAAAGTCTATGATTTTATCATCTCAAGTTCATGAATTCAAAGTCCATCATGAAGAAGAGAGAGTAAGTATGTTTGAGAAAGTCTTGTTTTCAAATTATAAGTACAAGGGATCATACCTTAGAAGCATTATCACCCTTAATGAGTCTTTTCTATAGAAATTATTTTTTAAAAATTGACATTCTGCAGTGAGTATTTTCAAACCAAGAGGAACCTCATACTGAGTTGCCCTACATAAGTTACTAAAAGTGTTCTGTGCAAGAGGCCAGCCTCAGCACCTCCGGCTTCAGTGCAAGGAGGGCTCAAGAACAGCCGGCTCCAGCAGCATCCACGGTGGGCCTTCTGTAGAATGCACAGGAGTCAATTAGGTCAGGTCCAAGTGCAGGCTTCCTTCCCATCACACCCTTCGAGCCTTCCGGGGTCGACAGCCATTGTGTGGCACAGGGGTGTTGTCTATGATTGAGATCACTTCCAGGCCCCGCATGGTCAGTCCTTTGATGGCAGACCAGAGTCCTGGTCCCATGCCTTTCACTATGACTCTGATGTGGGTCACTCCCTTTCCTGTGGCTTTTGCTGCAGGTGCTGAGGCTGACCTCTTGGACATGAGGGAGTGGGAACTGCAAGCCCACTGTGGCCAGCTCTAGCCTCTGCTCCGGAAATAAAGGACTACTCTCTCTCTAAAAAAAAAAAAAGTGCTCTGTGCAGTATATGCACTTTTACTATGTTATCGACATATATCCACGTATACTTTATTCCATCTTTTTCCAATAAAATTCCAGATAGTAAAATATAATGAGTTGGGCAGTGGTGGCACATGGTTTTAATCCCAACACATGGAAGGCAGAGGCAGGCAGATTTCAGAGTTCAAGGCCAGCCTGATCTACAGAGTGAGTTCCAGGACAGCCAGGGATACACAGAGAAACCCTGTCTTGAAAAACCAAAACAAATAAATAAATAAATAAATAAATAAGAAAGAAAGAAACAAAATAAAATGTAATGAATGTTTACGTGGAAAGTAGTACTTTGTAGTAGTTTTTTATAGACACTTTGCCTATGTGTTTGTGTATGTGCATGTGTGTGCATATGTGCATACAGTGTTGCATCTGTATTTGTGTACTTCTGCCTTAGAAATTCTTAGATGATACAAGATGTTATATCCCATGACAAAATTTTTAGAAGTAAAAATTCAGAAATTACTGCTAAAATAAATTTATTTCCCAAATTTTGACTCATTAAAATGAAAGTTCAAGGAATTAAGCAATAACTCATACTTTTGAAAATCATCCGTGTATGTGGACTGCTGATTGTTTAAAGTCACTAAGGTTATGTTTCTACAGAATGTGTGGGCTACATGCAATTAGGAATGTGTGTTTATGTGTGTGAGTGTGTGTGTGTGTGTGTGTGTGTGTGTGTGTATGTATGTAGGACTATAAACACCACTACAAAGTACTATTTTCTATGTAAATATTCACTAAATTTTATTATCCAGAAATTTGTTAGAAAAAGATGAAATAAAATGTATGTATGTATATACACATATATGTATATATGTATGTGTGTGTATATGCATACATGTATATGTGTGTATACACATATATGTATTTGTATTTTTATCTAAATTTTCATTGACCACAGCTTAACAGGAATACAATTTCAAATTCTGTCAAGACAGGAATTTGTAGAATTCCTTCTAAGTGAAGTACAGGTTCAAAAGAAGAAGAAGAAGAAATAAAATAAAATAAAATAAAATAAAATAAAATAAAATAAAATAGGAGTTTCTAAAGGGCAAGACTCGGAGCAGTGTGTGTCTTCTTGAGGTAAACAGCCCTTTCTCCACTCTTCATGTGCTCTTCTTCCTCTGGTTGCATTTTAAACTAGCCAACATGATCGGTAAAAGATCTTTGGCTCTGAGAGCAAGTTGCACTAATGAGTCTCCTGATGCTGTCCTAGGGATGGGCACAGCCGTATCCCATCAATAAAACATGAGGATGAAGTACCCAGGGCCGTTAAGGTACCAGCCAAATCTCATTCCAGGCGCTGCATTTGTGTCAATTAAAGAATAGACTTCAAGAGCTGAAATTCGCTTTGCTCGAGCTTGTAGGACACCTCTGGCAAGCATTAGCACAATAATCGCTGTCATATTTTCTACACTTCCCAGGCCCCTGTGCCATGAACATTGCTCTCCATTCTCATTGGTGGACTGTTCTAATTTACTCACTGAGGCTTAAGGTTAAGTCCCCATTGAGCTCATGCAACACTGTAATAGCTTAAAACCATACACCTTTTCAAATCTATCTTTTCTAGGTTAATGAGGAACTTTCTCATTTCTTTATTACTTGTGTGTGTGTGTGTGTGTGTGTGTGTGTGTGTGTGTGTGTGTGTGACTTCTCTTGGGAGCATTTTAAGACAACTGTGAGGTAAGAAAAGGATTTTCCTCTTTATTAAAATAATGCTTCTATAAATAAGTGAAGCTTCTCAGCAGGCCTTTTGTATATCTCTTTTCTACATTTGGTTCTTAAATTCCAGGATAAAGCTGCAGTGAAAAAATTCCATTAACATTCACTCACTCTGTTTATTTCTTAGACAGTGACTTATACCACAGTGCAAATATTGGTATACAAGTTAGTGCACAATGACAAATGTTTTTCATCCTTATAACATTTCAATTAACTAAAAGTCTTTGCTAAGATGATCAACTCTGCTAATAAAATATATATTTCAAATCATGAAATTCCATGTCTTTCCATTTCAAAATCTCATTTACTTAATTTACAATAAACGAACATTTTAAAAAAGAAATTTTCTTTAAAGAATAAGGAAATTGACATGTCCTGTGTAACTCCCCTGTCAGAAGTGTCTTTGCATATTCAGCTTTATACAATTTATCGTTATTGTTGTTACATATGATAAGCTGTATCCCAACAATTCCTAAGATTTTTTTAAGCTATGCTCTGTATAAATAAACATGAATATGTGAGAAAATCTGAACATTTTTATCTCATCAAGATAATAGGTGTTCCTACCATGATGCAGTGTAGCAATTCAAATAGTGTTCATGATGAGATTGGCCCATGGGCCTCCTCCCAACGGGGCTGGCCCTGCCAGGAGCAACCTCTCACTAGCAATAGGTCCTTCACTTCTGACACTTCTCAAGGCCCTGTCACCATCAACAAGGACTGGCTGCCAATGCTCTTCCCCTCATGCCTGTCTGTTCTAGTTGCGAAACAATTTGAAACCTGGGAACTTTTTACAAGCAGCAGAACTTTCTTTATCATCTCTCCCTATTTTATATGTGACAGAATGTATGTTACCTAAGCACCAGAGACATGGGAGGTAATTCCACGCAATTAGAGAGTAGTTTGTGTACTGAAATGAGTTTAAGTAAAGAATTTTCTAATTTTCTGTTTAAAAAATATAAACCTTAAATTTAATCTTCTGATGCATTGTTCTATATTTTTGAAATTTGAAATATGCTCTTTGCTAGCATATTTGAAACTTGAATAGGATATGTGTAGTCATTAAGAAAGGAGGATGATAAATTTCACATGCAAACTTCTTATTCCCAATTGATGCATAGCTCCTCAGCCTCTGTAATGGTAGCGTGTGTGGAATCTTCCCCTCTACATTCTCTTCCAACCATATATATATATACACATATACATATACATATATATATACATATATATACATATACACATATACATATATATGCTTTGTGTATGTATATATACAAATACAAATAATACAAATAATAATACAAAATAATAATAATAATAATAATAATTATTATTATTATTATCTGAATAACTTCACCAGGTAATGCTTTTCACTGATGTTCTTTGGATTACCCAGTCCTTGCATAAGATCATATATAGTCTTATATTTTTGTAATGAGAGGTATCTCCGTTGGTTTTATATCTTACTGCATAAGCTCTGGCAACAGGGAAATTAATCTTGGTACTGGAATCAGTTCTCATGCAGGAAAAAGAGAGAAAAACTAAAGATAAGTTTATAAGTAAATATCTAATTATAGATATAATAAGCTTTAAGCTTAATTTGTTTTCTTTCTGTGGGCAGAATAATTATGACTTGAAATGAGATAAGGGGCTTGCTGAAGCAGATGTGAAAATCATGAAAAGCTTGATTAGCCCTGGCTGGGTGGTACATCCCAGTAATCCTAGGACTCTAGAGACAGATGCAAGAAGAGGGAAAATGCAAAGCCAGCTTTGGTAACATAATGACACCTTTCTCCATAAAGAAATAAAAATAAACAAAGCATTAGAGTAATAAGAATTTAGATTAGTAAAGGAAATGTGGCAACGCTGATGGGGACTGTGGCATATATAAATTAGAAGGATGCAGACACTGATTCAATGTATTTAGATTTCCAAATCATTACAGAAAATATTGGTCACAAGTACTAAGGTTAGTCTGCTTAAAATATTACCTTTAGGGTAAAACCTTTAATTCCTATTTCACAGGTAGGTTTTGTTAATTCCTATGCCCATTTCCTTTCCATCATTCAGAATGACAGAGATTTGGATCCTGGAGCTACTATGCACTTCATGTGCCGTTCTTCTGCTTTCCTTGCAAACTTCATTTCTATTGTGTGATCAGAACCGTCAGCGTACACAGCCAACTAATTCTAGTTGAGCAAATTAAACTACATTATAGTACATGATTTTCTCAGCCAGCATACAGTACCTACCATCAAACAGTTTGCAGTAAGCATATATTTTGCAAGTTTCACTATCTCAATCTGTATTTGCCCTGAAACCTTCCTCAGGCTCTGTCTACATTGTCAAATGGAGAGTTGAGCGATCACCCTAGGAATGGTATCGATGAAGACAGTGTAGGTCAAATGAGTCCCTTTTCCCCCAGCTTCTACTGTATAATAGCCTCATGCCTCCTCTTCAATTTGCCTGCATAAACAGAGCCTGAGGGCATCTGTGAGCTGAGCCAGTACTCCAAACGTGCCTCAAATAATATTACAGAATTTAAGGTCTTGTCTACAAAGCATATTTGACCTGGAACATTTTTGTTGCTGAAGGAGACTATGAACAACTTCATACTAACTTCTTATGCTTGAGAAACTGAAGCTTATCAGCTATTAGTATTACCACGTAGCATCATACTGTTCCATGGAAGCACAGCTACACACATGTATCTTCACTTGCACTTCAGGCTTTATCGCTGTATCAGAATGTTCTGATAGGTATCATTTCATTACAACCTATTAACAAGTCCTTGATATTTATTCATCCTTAGAGAGAACATCCACAAGCCAACTAATCATTCCTAGGAATAAGATATTCCATACTAGGGGATTATGTTCAGCAGCCTACATGGAATTCTTTTAATTTTACACTAGAAAGGAGACTTGATCATTAATCCCATTCTATTTAAGAAGGGGATGAAGATTTAAATTTAAAATATCTTTATTCAAAATTTCACAAGTATTCATTAAGTAGAATTTCACTCTCAAATTAAAGACTTATATTTTATGTTGTATTTCCACATGACAGGAAATATTTGCTGATATATTGAATGTCATAAACATCCACACATTTCTACAATACACCTTGAACTAAATACCATATAAAAAGTGTCATGGTAAATGGGTACACATTATTTGGGAATTATTTGAGCTTATATTCCAATAGTGTGTGCGAGCATTGAAGACTCAAAGATGAAGTTATTCTAGTCAGATCCAAACCAATTTAGAAGCAGAAATTCTGAAGCAGAAAGTCTCAGGCTTGCTGTTCTAAGTCATTCCTCAAGAAGGACTAAAGACTCAAATGGGATTTCTACTTTTACACAAATGCTATGCTTTGTATATCATTGTGATGCTAATCTTTGCTGTCAGTGTAACACACCTGGGAAAAGGGAACGGTAATTGAGAAATTGCCTCCATCAGATTGACATGTACCCATATCTGTTCCCTATTTTCTAAATTACTAGCTGACATAGGAGTGTCGAGGCCACATTAGTGGTACACTCACTTGGCAGCTGGAAGGGAAGTCAGGGAACAGAATTCTGCCACATTTCAGTCCTTACTTCCCTCAAAGATGGACCATAATGGTCCATAACCTATAAAATGAATTAAACACCTTCCTTCCCAGATTCCTTTCAGTTAGAGTGTTATATTTATAATAAAATCAAACTAGAACAATCATCACCATATGAACATATTTCTGTAACAAAGCATTTGTCTTTAATACTAGGACTTGGGAGTCTGAGGCAGAAAGATTACACGTTTCAGGCTATGGGGTGGTGGTGGTGGTGAACTACATGGTGAACTACTTTCTGACAGAAGAAAGCAACGCAAACAAACATCATTTATAAAGACTGCAGACATCACTGTCGTGTACAAATTAAGGAACATGAATCATGATGACTCTTGTAAGAGAGAATAATGGAAATCTGGCAGTTTTAGAAAAAAAGAAGTGAAATTGAAAAACATTCAAGTGAATTTCTAAAGAGATGCATCAGCTCCACATAAGGGCAATATTAACTTTTGTTACTGAATGAATTAAAGGACACATTCAGATTTCTACTGCCTAGGTATTAAAAAGTTTATTCCATATATGGAAGGGAATGTGAAATCAGGCACCGCCTACCAAAGATGTAGTAATCTCTGATTCTTCATTTTTTCCTCATTTGAATGGCTGATAGAAACATATTTCTGGAGAATAATTTAATTTGTCTCTGCTTGTAACTTACATGAAATTGCCAAATCTTACTTTCAAATTGAAGGTGAATTTACTTTCAGAATTTCATGGACTTCTGTACACAGTTGTCACAGACTCTCCAGTTTAGAGTAGTACTTGGCCTGAAATGGGCAAGCAGCCAAGAATTTAGCCTAAATTTGGAAGAAAGCTTCAATTTAAGAGATATGTGCATTTCTTTTGTGGCAGCCATTAGGTGAGTATAGTCATTAAGAATTCTTTATTAATAGTTTTAAATCTAGAAACTTAAATCCAAAATAATAGCATCCCTTGCTATTCTGGTCCTGACTTCATTACCCATTACTGATCAAAGATGAGCCTCAATCTATATATTTCCCATTCCACCTTTATTTTCAGCAAATTATTACAAGAGTGATTTTTTTCTCTTTATTCCTTTCCATACTCAGTACATTCCTAGACATGTAATTTACTTCTTGGCTTACAATGTAAGTCCTAATGGTTTTATCTTGATTTAAATCATCTTTCAAAATTTTGGTCTAATGCCCCCTGCTCATTATCACACAATTTCTATTTTCACTTCATTCCAATGTTTTCAAAGCACTGCTCCCCAAAACTCATGTTCCCAACAATTCTCACCATTAATAGAAACAGCACAAATAAAAGCAGAAATGACTATGACATATTGAATATGTATTTGATTATATATAAAGCAGTCTCAATATCTACATTGTAAATATAATCTTGCAATACCTAAAAATCAAGGATTTCAAATGAAATAAGTATATTAATTAATAAGTAATTATTTAACTTAATTATTCTGTTATTCAAAATATGTTTATTCAAAATATGAGTAATGAACACTCATAGGCATTGGTCCAGGAAGGTGAGAGTAATAAAAAGAAAAGAAAGAAAGAAAGAAGCAACACTCTATTTCAGCAATTCATTATATTATACTTTTGCAGTGCTGCTATTAATACAAAGTTTTTTTTTCCTATTCTACTTTCCTTCTTTTCCTTAGGAATACACAAAAATGGTTCACTATGAATATGGGAATAAACAAAGTTCAAATGAAAATCCAATGCTTAAATGAGTACAACCATTTGAACACATGTAAAAGACAGTCAGTCACAGCTTCCAGAATAGAAATGTAAGTTTAATCCTGTTTAGGTTTGGTCAATTACATTGTCAAGGAAGTATATCAGGTGGATTCTCTCTTTGAAGCCTCGCCTCTGCCATCTATATTCATTTTAATGTCATGCCATCGATGTGTCTCTTCAACTGAAGATCATTTCATTCTTAATATAGTCAGGTCACCCAGAGTGCTTTTCTCCCTGGGAAATAGAAGAGGTACAGAACTGGGAACCTTCTGGGTTGAAGAACAAAGCGCAAAGGAAACCCCTGGTGAGACTGTCAAAAGCAGAATGGGAGGAAATATGAGGAGGGGACACATATTATCCAAAGGAAAGACAAGTGACTGACAAGGTCAGGCTATTTGTAGAGATAGCATTTGAGTTCAGTTCAATCGCAACTTGAAAGCTTAAATATGTCAAAGGGCATTGAAAAGAGGTGGGGGAATGAAACAGAAAAAAAAAAAGTCAAGATTCTCCTTGTGGGAAACTTATAAGAAACAGAATCAACTGTATTAAAGGGAATATATAAATGCAAAGATATTTGTAAGATCAAACTAACACATAATTGTTAGGTTATCTTAAAACATGCTTAATTTTTTTAGGTGAACAAAATAATTAATTGTTGATTGTATGAGATGTATGTGGACACTTCTTCAAAAGAGCCAAAAAGCAGACAAGCAGCTAATATTAATGTGTGTTTAAATGTTATTATCACCTAGCACTATTGAAAACTATTATCAATGGACATGGTAAATGAAAATCATCTGGTAAACATGTAAATCCACACAATGTCCCTGAGACTCTTTCTTCTTCAGCTATTCCAACTATTCCAGCTATTATAGATCTGACTGGGTCTGGAACAGGAGTGAGGTATTGTAATTAGGTTTCCAGGGGAGTGGGCTATGTCTTTTTGCTTTGATTGAGGCAAGAAGAACCACATGATTCTGCAAAGCATTTGATCACAAATAATGTTTTCATGTGGCCCCACCCTCCCCAGAAAAGGGAGTGGCAGTTAACAAGGCAGAAAGAGAGGAAGTCATTGTCTTCAATGATGTAGCCACTTGTGAGTAATTTATTCTCAAGAAGATGGAGTGAGGTGGACGTCATTCCCATGCTCAGATAAGTAGCCTTGTTGAAACCTGATGATTAGAAGGGAAAAGAAAGATTTTAAAAAGAATGAAACTATGGAGACTTAGTGGAGGAAAGATGCAGTGCTTACTAGGGGTGTAAAGAGTTTTTGAGAAGGCAGAAGAAAGAGTGTAAATTGAAAGTAGTGTACACATATATCAAATTGCCATGGCAGGAATGAATAAATTAAATTAAAGCTGAAGAGGCGATACACTCAACTGTCTTTCCCAACCTGGCATATAATTCTCCCCAGGTGCACACCTGCCTCCTGTTCTCCGTGGTGAGCTTCCTGCTGTAGCTACTCTAACCCTAGATGATCTTTGCTTTTTCCTGAAGTCATATTTTTACTCAATGTATGTAGTTTGTCACAAATCACTTTTTTTTTTACAATTTTTTTTTACCAGCCTGACATCTACATTCATTTCAAAATCTCACTTTAGTGTCACATTGTAGGATATTCTCTAATGAGTACACCAGGAAGTGCTTTGCTGGCTGCTTCTGTAATTCCTGACACAATCTTGTCTATGGAAGCCTACAAGAACACTCCTTAGGATGCACTAATTTATTTGCACAGGATTCTTTCCTCTATGGAAAGCTCGGATGAGGAACAGGTTTTTTCATGTTGTATGCTATACAGTGACTGCACTCAGCAGCTGGTGGGAGAGATGGAAAGTGAATAATTATACTCAACAGGTACCATCATATCTACAGGATAAAGAAAGCATGGCATCAGAGGATGCTCTAGGATTCCAAACACAATGTTTGTTCCTGCTGAGTGAAGACCCTGAACTCTGCTGCCCTCCAGAAGCATTGCTTGGTTAGAATTCCTATCTCATCCTGTAACTTTAACAGAGCATTTCTTTCTTTCTTTTTTTTTTTAATTAGGTATTTTCTTTATTTAGATGTACATTTTCCCTTTCCCAGGTTCCCCTCCAAAACAAACAAACAAACAAACAAAAACGAGAACAAACCCCTTTTGCCTCCCCCCTCCCAATGCCTGTCACCGCACCCTCTCCCACTTATTGGCCCTGGCATTCCCCAACATTGGGGCACAAAACCTTCACAAGGCCGAGGTCCTTTACTCCTATTGATGATAGAATTTGCAATCCTCTACTATATACCTGCTGCCAATACATTCAATCCCACCCTGTATAGTCCTTGATTGGTGGTTGGGTCCCTGGGAGCTCTGAGGGTACTAGTTAGTAATTGTTGTT
>JADRCD010144657.1:0-18768 GCA_019843815.1 Montemys delectorum
CGAGGTCCTTTCCTCCTATTGATGATCGAATTTGCAATCCTCTACTAAACACATGCTGCCAGAACATTCAGTTCCACCACGTATAGTCCTTGGTTGGTGGTTGGGTCCCTGGGAGCTCTGAGGGCACTAGTTAGTAATTGTTGTTCGTCCTAAGAGGCTGCAAACCCTTCAGCTCCATAGAACCTTTCTCTAACTCCTTCACTGGGGACCATGTACTCAGTTCAATGAATGGCTGTGAGCCTCTACATCTATATTAGTCAGGTATTGTCAGAGCCTCTCAGGAGATAGCTATATGCTTGTCCTTCCTTCAGTCTCTGCTCCATAGTTAATCTCTGCCACTCCTTCTGTGGGTATTTGGTTCCCCTTTTTAAGAAGGAATGAAATGTCTACCTTTTGGTCTTCCTTCTTCTTAAGTTTCTTGTGGTTTGTGGGTCGTTCTTCCTGTATTCCAACCTTCTGGGCTAATAACCACTTATTGGAGAATGCATACCATGTGTGTTCTTTTGTGATTGGGTTACCTCACTCAGGATGATACTTTCCAGATCCATCCATTTCCCTAAGAATTTCATAAATTCATCATTTTTAATAGCTGAGTAGTACTCCATTGTGTAGATGTACCACAGTTTCTATATCCATTCCTCTATTGAGGGACATCTGGGTTGTTTCCAGTTTCTGGCTATTATAAATAAGGCTGCTATGAACATGGTGGAGCATGTGTCCTTATTACATGTTGGCGCATCTTCTGGGTATATGCCCAGGACTGGTATAGCTGGGTCCTCTGGTAGAACTATGTCCAATTTCCAAAGGAACCACCACACTGATTTCCAGAGTGGTTGTACCAGTTTGCAATCCCACCAGCAGTGAAGGAGTGTTCCTCTTTCTCCACAACCTCTGCAGCATCTGCTGTCACCTGAGTCTTTTATCCTAGCCAATCTGACTGGTGTGAGGTGGAATCTCAGAATTGTTTTGATTTGCATTTCCCTGATGACTAAGGATGTTGAACATTTCTTTAGGTGCTTCTCAGCCATTTGGTGTTCCTCAGTAGAGAATTCTTTGTTTAGCTCTATATCTCATTTTTTAATAGGGTTATTTGGTTCTCTGGAGACTAACTTCTTGAGTTCTTTGTATACATTGGATATTAGCCCTCTATCAGATATAGGGTTGGTAAAGATCTTTTCCCAATTTGTTGGTTGCTGTTTTGTCCTATTGACAATGTCTTTTGCCTTACAGAAGCTTTGCAACTTTATGAGGTCCCATTTGTCAATTCTTGATCTTATAGCAGAACCTATTGGGGTTCTCTTCAGGAAATTTTCCCCTGTGCCTATTTGCTTGAGGTTCTTCCCCACTTTATTTTTTATTATTTTCAATGTATCTGGTTTGATGTGGAGGTCCCTGATCCACTTGGACTTGAGCTTTGTGCAAGGAGAAAGGAATGGGTCGATTGGCATTTTTGTACATGTTGACTGCCAGTTGAGCCAGCACCATCTGTTGAAAATGCTGTCTTTTTTCCACTGTATGGTTTTAGCTCCTTTGTCAAAGATCAAGTGACCATAGGTGCATGGGTTCATTTCTGGGTCTTCAATTCTGTTCCACTGATCTACCTGCCTGTCACTGTACCAATACCATGGAGTTTTTATAACAATTGCTCTGTAGTACAGCTTAAGGTCTAGGATGGTGATTCCACCAGAGGGTCCTTTATTGTTGAGAATAATTTTGGCTATCCTGGGTCTTTTGTTACTCCAGATGAATTTGCAAATTGCTCTTTCTAAGTCTGTGAAGAATTGAGTTGGAATTTTGATGGAGATTGCATTGAATCTGTAGATTGCCTTCGGTAAGATGGCCATTTTTACTATATTAATCCTGCCAATCAATGAGCATGGGAGATCTTTCCATCTTCTGAGATCTTCGATTTTTCTTCAGAGACTTGAAGTTCTTGTCAAACAGATCTTTTACTTGCTTAGTTAGAGTTACACCGAGGTATTTTATATTATTTGTAGCTATTGTGAAGGGTGTGGTATTTTATATTATTTGTAGCTATTGTGAAGGGTGTTGTTTCCCTAATTTCTTTCTCCGCCTGTTTATCCTTTGTGTAGAAGAAGGCCTCTGATTTGCTTGAGTTAATTTTATATCCAGCTACTTTGCTGAAGTTGTTTATCAGGTTTAGGAGCTCTCTGGTGGAATTTTTGAGGTCACTTAAGTATACTATCATATCATCAGCAAATAGTGATAATTTGACTTCTTCCTTTCCAATTTTTATCCCTTTCATCTCCTTTCGTTGCCTAAAATTAATTTCACATTCAACTTGTATTATTATCAGGAAATTAGAAATTTTAGTAGAGTGTGGGAAAAAATTAGCAGTGATTATATCTCCTGACAAAGGGTAAAAATTTCAAAGTATGGATGTCTTTTATGTATCTAAATGGAATTAAGCTCACAGTGAGATGACATTTCTGAAAATTGAATATCTATTAAGTAGTTAGTGACAAAAATATGTACCATTATTGACTTTGATTCAGAGTACACCTAGTTTCACTGATACTATTCTACTAATGATAAGAACAATAGTAACTATTCTACTAAACGATAAGAACAGTGTTTGATTCAGTTTGTATTTCTTGTATACTTATAAGAGCACTTGGGTTTACTACTTAAAAACTGGTCAAACTTAGATATTAGTTCTAAGTTGACTAAAACTTAGACTCCACAAACTTAAGAATAAAGTTACATAGAAATCTGTCTTCAATGGGATGGCTACTGCTGTGATAAAATTCCACAGTCAAGGAAACTAGGGGAGAAAGGGATTTATTTTATCTTAACCTTGTGGTCCATCATCCAAGGAAATCAGAGAAAGGATCTGAAGCAGGAGTTGACGCAGAGGCCACGTAGGAGTGCCATTTATTGGCTTGTTCTTGATGGCCTAACAGCTTTCTTATAGCACTCTAGACGACCAACCCAGGGGTGGCACAGTGAACTGGGCCTCCGACTTCCCACAGCCCCTTTGATGAGGTCATTTCCTCAACTGAAGTTCTCTCTTTCAAACTGAGTCTTTAGCCTCAAGGGGACATAACAACCAGCTCACACAACCTGTAAAAGTCAGAGAAACTATTGCTGATATTTTAAAAAATATTTAGTCTAGATCACGGGAAAAAGCCAAGTACCAATACAAGGAAATATCTTCGGTTTAATTTACTAAATTTTATCTAAGATGTGCGAAATATAAGCTCCATAAAATAAACTGGATTTAATGGACCTATGTGTTTGAGTACTATTTTCAAAAATCAACTTCAAGTGACCCTGAGGTGCTACAAATATTCGAGGACACTGCTGCGCATTATGACTGAAAGAAGAAGAGAATGCTCATAAGACATGCAAGTTATTTACACCTAGTTATTTAAATTATTCAATCATGGTCAAAAACAAGGACTGAAACTGAGTTATTATAGATTATCCTGGAGTCAAATTTATCTACTAGTCTTTTTTTTTTAACTAGCCCGTAATTTTCTAGGAGAAAATAGAGCCTTTTATTACCCTTGCCCTTTTCATTTATAAAATACTTTTATTAGTGTTATCTGCATGTGTAATGTGTGCTATGGCATAGATAATGTGCAGTAGTTAGTTGCTTATTTCCATCTACCACATGGGTCCTGAGGAACAAAGGAACAAACTTAAGTCCTAGGCTTGGCACAAGTGCCCTTTCCCACTGGCTATCTAACTGCCCTTCATGCTTTTTTTTTCTAATCTCCAATCATTACCTCCCAAACTTTGGTGTCTTTCTGACCTCATACAGAGCTTTCACAAAGGTTTTTGTTTGTTTGTTTGTTTGTTTTGCGGTAGCCTGGCACCCAATGTATTCTCTCCCTCTGAACCCTTCGGCCACACATGCACCTCTTTGGATGCCACTGCACTGTGCTTCCAGGACTTCTGATCCTCCTTTGGCGACTATGCTTAACAGAGAACTGGGTCAGTTTGCTTTTCAAACTCTAGAGAGAAAGCATGAATAATACAAGCAGGATGTCATAGACACTTCTATAATCCATGAAGAAGGACACGGCATAGACTACCATACATTGTGACTGTATGTCCTTCATTTACTTCATACTCACATAAAAACTCACTGAACTAACACACACAACCTCAGGCTAAGAAAGGAAACTGGTATAGGAAAGTACACAGTACCACAGCAATAATTAAGAATGCATAGGAACTGAAAACAATGTTTGAGATATAGATTCTAAATTGTTAAAAATGTTTATACTGTTTGCCACTTAAGATGCTAGATACTTGGGCTGCTGGGGTCAGTTAGGTATGAGCACAGAAGCTGCACGAACACATATGCAAAACAAATTTTGATACTTAAGCTCAAAGTTCAGTTTTATATAATTTGTATAAAATTTTTACAATGAAGCTATCAAATGATCTAATAAAATAAAGTAACTTTATAAATCTAGTAAAGTTTTATTAGAAAAGCAAAATACAAATGTACATTGCTACTATTGCTATTTATTTCCCTAGCTCTATAAGTTAGCTTAGATTTCTGATACAGAGCAAATCTCACAGTTAGCAACAAGTTCTCATCAGTCCTGTTAATATTTTACAGTGCTGTGAATTAAGCAACATTCTGCCATTTATCCTATTATTTTCTCTATTGTTAAAGATGTAATTTAAATCTCTCTCCCCCTCCCTCTCTCCCTCTCCCTCTCTCTCTCTCTCTGTGTGTGTGTGTGTGTGTGTGTGTGTGTGTGTGTGTGTGTGTGTGTATACAAGCAAACAAATGCCAGAAAAGGCCATAAGCAGGTGTCGGATTCCTTGGGGCTGGCCTTTCAGGGTAGTTGGGTGGGAATCAAACGCAGGTCTTTTGGGAGAGCAGTGAGCAAGCACCCTTACCAACTGAGCCATCTCAGCGACCTCTATTTTGTCTCTTTCCAATCACTATAGTCCTAATACTACAAATAAACAACCAATTCAATCTTTCCCAACATTTTACTTCCAAGTTCTTACCTCTGCATTTAGGTTATCTGCAAGGCTTTCCAGAAACTGACTCTCAATTGGGTTTTGTTGAGTGAGCAAACTGAGGTAATGGCTGAGTTTATCATGGGTTGTTATAATGATTCCTTCCCCAAATTTGTCAAATTGCGGTCGTCCGGCTCGGCCAAATATCTGCATGACATCTAAAATTCCAAGGTCAACAAAGGAGCCTCTTTTGGCAGCATATATTTGTGTTCCCTAGATGAGGAAAAGTTAATAAAATTTACATAAGCACACACATATAATCCTGAAGAGCTGGAACCTGAAATTGGGCAAATATGGGAAGATTTCAAAAGTATACTTTAAATAATCCCTTCATCAGATAGGATAGTTAAATTCTGTAATATAAACTAGACTTTTACTGGAGAAAATAATTCTGGCTAAAACAACATTCAGTCAATGAAACAGACAGATCACAAAATTTTTGTAAATAAATCAATTTGGGAGCTTGCTTTAACAGTCACACAAATCCATGTGCAAAGGGAGGTGAGCGCCTACCTTGATAATAACGGCATGAGCAGGAAGATTGACACCCCAGGCTAATGTGGCTGTACAGACTAGGACTTTGATATGCCCGTTTGAGAACAAATTTTCAACTAGATTTCTGTCTTGCCGAAGCATCCCAGCATGATGAATGCTAAAGCCATCTGAGAATAATTCTCGCACTTGCTTATTTCTTGACTTTTGTACCTAGACATTAAAAAAAAAGGCAGTTATTTAGTATTTAACAGCAATTGCTATATCTCACACACGCTGGATGAGTTTATCGACAAAAGCGAAATTATTTTAATGTGTCTTAACGTATAACTTGGTAACAGTGCTTTATACAAATATCATTTTGTGTCTTAAAATTTTGCAGAAAGCCCATAGCGTTCACCTACAGCTGTGTTCATATTGCAATCTGGTGGGAAGGTACTGGATCACGTTTCCCCTACAACCATACATCTACTTCGAATGCACTAACTTCCTTGTTAGTATCAGTTCTTTAGACTGGTTTGAACTTGTGGGCTCTGCATAAGTTTTATACCAAAGACTGTGTAAACTAATTGATAAAACTCACTAAAGTATTTTTATGAAATTGAAGATATTAGTGTAATACTTTTAAAAGATATTTAATAATAAAACCTCTTGGGGAGATCTTATATCTTTATTTATTATTGTTTTGGAAAAAATCTTAATATCAATAGGAGCTTATTTTTGACTAACTTTTTCCATATATGAATATGGTAGGGAATGAGAGGTCAGGGAGCTGGGGTTCTAACCCAGTCCTTGCCATAAAGATTGCATTGTGGGTCAATAACATTTTTCTTTTTTTTATTAGATATTTTCTTTATTTACATGTCATATGATATCTCCTTTTCCAGTTTCCTCTCCAAAAAAAAGAAAAATAAAATAAAAATAAAAAAAAACCCTGTTCCCTTCCTCCTTCCCCTGCTCACCAAGCAATAAACTATAGAAAAGATCACTTCATAAATTCTGCTTATAGGTTGTGTATAATAAATTAGTAAACCGCACCACCTAGTGGCCAACAAAATAAATGACAACCTATACATTTTGAAAGTCCCAAAGACAATATACACCTAACAAAATGCAAAAGCACTCTTTATATTTGTGTAGAAAAAATAACAAACTTTATGAGTAACTAAAGACATGTTTGAATTTGCAATGTCTACCACAGGCCACGTTTAGAGACACTACTGGAAGGTAATGGAGTCTATAGGAGGTGGAGCTTTCGGCCTGGTGGGAGCTGATCAGTGTGGTTGGGCCCTTTAAGGGCATTAATTTGGTCTCCTAGTTCAGGCCACTGCCATGTAAGGAATTTCTGTTACACACTCCTGTCTTCCTTAACTCTGTGATCCTTCCCTATGCCGATGGCCTACAACTCTTTGGAACAAAGCTGAAATATATCTTTCCTACCACATTACTTTTGGCAGGTATCTATCTGGTCACAGAGTTGTCAAGTAATAAATGTTCTATACTGGAATCACATTGCCTTTTTCTGTTTAGAGCTGAGATATTATTTTCAAATTTCTTGAAGCATCTCTTATGAATATCAAAGACCATGGAAGTATTTGCTAAAAGATAACAGAATTCTTTCCAAAGCCAAAATAGGAGGTAGGCTACTTGACCAATTCCACTTCTCTAACATTAAAAAGAGGGTACTCAGAGCTAACAGAGCAGTACAATTGTACTGCAGGATGGCTGTCTGCTTCTGCTGAGGCCTGCCTGTGGATTGCCAGGACTAGAATAACCAGATACACTTGTTATCAATGTAGAGTCTAGAGACAAACCCAAGTTAGGACACTGATGATACAGGTTGCCACACACACACACACACACACACACACACACACACACACACACACATGTATTCTATAACAGATTTCCAAGAATTTATAAAAAATTAAGTTGAAAAATAAATATAGTTTTAATTTCACTTAAAGTCATCAATTTGCTGTCTAACATTATGTAATGTATTCATAGATCAGCAATGTACGTGAGTGCATACCATACTGCAACTTCACGACATTGAACTCACAGCTCTTGTTAAATTACGCCATTCCTCTGCATAAAGTGGATTGCTCACTGTCACTTTAAGTTTCTCTGGCTTCTTTTTTTTTAAACAGTATTTTAACTGATATACATTCACAGAATATAGTACTGGGGTGAAAAAGCTATTTCCTTCCAAGTAGACTTTGAGCATCTTCTACCCGCACAGCTCATGTTCCCATTTCTCCTGCAACATTCCCTGCAGAGGCCTGTGTTAGCCTAGTTTCCCTTCTGCCTTCACGTCCTATATGCATGGAAGATATTCTGTACGTATCTAAAAACGTAAGTTAACCGAATGAGAAAAAAAAAATGGTATCTCTCTGGAACTGATTTGAGTCACCAAATGTAAGGATCTCCAAGTTCAACCACTTTCCCTTATTATGCAACTTCATTCTTCTTTGTGGCTGAAAAATACACTGTGCATATAAACCAACCTTTCTATTTCCATTTATCTGTTGATAGACTCTTAGGGTAATTCTGGTGTTATTGCTACTTTTTAGATTTTACTTGCAAGACAGGATGTAACACTAGTCTGTCGCAATAATCTGACACTTTTATTATAGACCAGGCTCCTCCTGAGCTCACACAGATCTGCCTACACAGACCAGTCTTTAAAGTGCTAGGATTAAAAGAATGTGCCACCATGCTAGGCCTCTTTATTCTCAAGTTTAATTTTTAAATCTGAATTTTCGATTTGTGGTCTGTCCTATTTCACAGTACACATGAAATAGTGATGAGCCAAAGAATGTAAATCTAAAAAATTGTTACTTTTAAAATGGGTAAAAACAACTAGTTTTCACACTATTGGTGATCAATTTCATGACTGTATTTACATAGCAACCCCTGACATATTCAGAATACAAAAAGATCATTTACAACAGCAGTTCTCAACCTATGGGTGACCCCTTTGGGGGGTGAAACGACCTTTCACAGGGTCACATATCAGATATATTACTTTAGATATTTACAACATGATTCATAATCATTTTATGGTTGGCAGTCATAACATTAGGAAAATTGAGAACTGGTTTACAGTATCACAGACCCATGCAATGTTTCTTTATAGACGAACTCTCATAGCCTAAACTCCCTGCAACCACTGATCTGTTTTTCTAAAGGATGTCTGTCACTTGTAGGAATGTTATACAAATTTAACCACACGATATATTCTGTACTGGTTTCTATCATCTATCTTAAATGTCTTTAGGACTCATGCAAGTTGATGTGTGCAAATGGTTCACTATGTACTCTAATTTTTACTGGAGCACTTCTCATTGGTGTGGATGGACATATCACAAGATAGACGTTAATCTGTTTTCACAATATATGACATATGGGTTATTTAGACTTTAGGTGGACCTCCTGCAAAAATTGATACTCATTTGTGTGTCTACGAATCCATGTTTTCATTTCCCTAGTATAGATGTAAATAGTTGAGCTGTTGAATCATATGGTAATTGTATGTTAAGCTTCATGAAATCAGCAAACCATTTCCAAAGGGCAGTAACATTTGCATTTGTATTAATACAGAATGAGAATTCCCACTGCTTCTTATACACGCCTGTACTTGTATTGTCAGTTAAATTGTTTTCTAGACATTATAAAAGGTATATGGTAGAAGGTATGATATGGTAAAAGGTATGAGGTATCTGAGCATGGTTCTGACTGGCATTTCTCAGTTAACATTATTTTTCTAAATTCATGGATTAACATACCTAATTAGTTACTCAAGTTATTATAATGTAAATTTAAGATTAAAGATCAGAGTGTCTCACAGGGAGATCCTTGTAGTCATATTTTTATCTATCTATGCACAACATAGTCAACAATTTGACCTAATAAGATAATTTTATGCCAATCAAACTCAAATTTATGACTATTTTAAATTAAACTCTTAAGAAAAAAATTATTTTATATAAGTGAGTACATTGTCACTGTCTTCAGACACATCAGAAGAGGGCATCAGATCTCATTACAGATGTTTGTGAGCCACCCTGTGGTTGCTGCGAATTGAACTCAGGACCTTTATAAGAGCAGTCAGTGCTCTTAACCATTGAGCTATCTCCCTGCAGATGTGGATGCTTGGAGCCAACCATCAGACTGAGTTCAGAGACCCCAGTGGGGGAATTTCCCAGAGGGAAATTGAAACAGAAAACAGGTATGCTCTTTATATAATATATACACTGAAGTGAAAGATCTTCTACATGGAAAATAATCATGAATAAAAAATAAGACATACCTGATTTTATATGCAATTTAATATTGGCCAAGAACATGAATCATTTAAAGAAAATGAAATATAAATGTCTAAGTTAGAAAATGCTCAGTTTTTCACATAACAAAGCACCACAAAAATAAATAAATGAAGTAACAGTGACAGAGATATAGCTCAGTTGATTAGACGTTCCTCTAACATGAGGAAACACTTTTCCTATCACCCAACTAGATGTGGTGGCACCTTCTGTAATCCCAGAACTCCCTAAGTAGAGGCAGAGGGATCAAAAATTCAAAGAGCTAGAGATCAGCCCGAGAAAAGTGAGTCCCTGTCCCAAAAATGTAGCATGAAGTGCAGGCAAGAGGACTCAATTTAGCAGGTATAGGTTCTCACCAACAAACCTGATTACTTGACTTTCATTCCTGGATCAACATGGTAGGAGAGAATAGACTCTAGTAAATTATCCTCAGGATTCCATGCTAAATAAATGTAAAATAATGATATATACATATATGTGTATACACACACACACATACACACACACACACACACACACACACACACACACACACACTTTTCTCTATGTATTTATTATTGACCTGAGAGCTTGACACTGTCTAGTGCTATCAAGGTGATGTTAAAGGTAGTGGCTTTTTGAGGAACATACTCATTAGTGGGTAGTATGGGATGATTCACCAAAGCTCTAAATGAATTCTTGTGGTGAAGGAAAATGCACTTCTTCTTTGGGCCCTGCAGCCTCTTGACTTGTCTAGATATGTGTCTCATTCATGCCCTCTTCTTTTTCTCACATGAATAATTAGCCAACTTCAGATTCTGCTCAGCCTCTCCTGAAGAGTAACCACAGAATATTAATATATCACTTCTGCCTTGAAAAATAAAGGGGACTCCATGCTTTTCTTCAAATGTCTCTTATTTTCCTTTATCTGTAGTCTCTTCTCCTTGGAATGTCTTACTCTTACTGACTGCCTAATGAAATTCAAGACTACTAGCTTAATCCACTTCTCTTTTGTATGCAATGAACAACTTACTGTTTTCTTAAAATGCAATTTATCATATTTTGTCTGATAGCTATATATTTACTTATTTCTAAGTTGTATGTAAAATTAGCAATGTCACAAGGGCAGAAGAACCCCTACCCTTGCCAGTCTCTCATTACTTAAGAGTGATACTTACAGTGATATGTTGGCAAGTGATCAACAGAATTAGCTGGTATTAATTCTAACAAACTTTAAAATAGTTATTAATCTTCTAATATTTATTTATTTTACATGTTAGGATGTTTTGACTGCATATGTACATGCATATGTACGTGTGCCATGTGCATTCTTGGTGCCCTAGTAAGTCAGAAGAGAGCATCAATCTCCTGGATGGGGAGCTATGGTTGTAAATCACCATGTAGGTGCTGGAACCACTCTTATGCACTGTATCATCTCCTTAGCCTCTAGAGTCTTATTCCTAATAAAGTAATAGTGAATAGTTGTCCAGTTGTCCATACTGTCCTTTAAGATCCCTCCAAAGCTGTATATTTTGCTTTTACTCTGGAGCATCCCCAGATTTAAGATATTAAACATGAAGATTGTATATATAAAGAGACTTTAAGCCATCACCTTATTTTAGAACTCTAAATGTACTAGTGCTTCTGAAAAATCTATGAGCATGGCTGTTCTCAAATTATCTTCGGGATGTTTAAGGTTTTCATTTTTGTTTTTACTTGTTTGATGTGTGTGTGTCTGGACCCTGGCAGAGTTCAGAAAAGGATGTCAGTCTTCCAGGGACAGGAGCTGCAGGTAGCTGTGAGCAAGCCGACACTAGTACTAGAAATCAATCCCAGTCTCTATCGGGGCAGCACAGGTTCTTCATTCGCACAGCCATCACTCTAGCCTTAAATATATTTCAGTTTTTGGGTTTTTCCCCCTTTTAAAATTTATTGGAGATAAAAAAAGTTAATTTTATCTGGCAAGCTTTTTTTTCCACTCCAACTTGTCTGCCTGTTTTACTTCTCCTTTTTCTGACACACATGCTAAAAATATCATGTTTAGTTTGTTACTGAATTATTAAGTACATACATCAGACAGATACAATACTCTATTGTGGCTGCGACTATTATTGATTACTGCTTTACAGTTCATTGCTTTGTGGCTCTGTCTTTTAATTTAAATGCTGTTGCAACCCTCATCCTCTTAAGCTATTATTGTTCTCTTTACTTCTTTCCAAGTTTGTACAGCATTCATTTTAGTCAAGTGAACTAATCTTAAATTTCATTTTAAACGAAAAACCCAAGATACAAATGCTCTTGTCACTGCATCCAATATTAAGTGAAATTTAAAAGACTATGTTATCATGGGAAAGTGAAATTAAAATCTAGATTTGATTAGATTCAAAGCCTTTATTCTATATGGGATTATTGTCAAGCTTCCAAAACCCAACAAAGTAAGCAGTAATTTTTTAAAGTAATTTTCTATAGCTTTATGTTTAAAAATACTAAAAACAAACCAACAGAAATACCTTTTGACATCTTTCTACATGGCTGTAACTCAGCAGAATTACCACATTAACTGGCATCACAGAAAAGGCTGGTGAACTATCGATTTAAGGAGATGAAATTCACATATGCATAAAGTAAAAACTAAAAGTAAAGGGAGGCATTTTATTTCTACCTACTATCTTTTTTCACTAAACAGAAATTAAAAGAATTTCTAATATTATGTGGCCACAGTGATAGATGATTGAAGATGTAAAAAAATAAAATAAAGCCACTAACACGGCTTATAACAAAATTGAGTCAACTTCAGCTGCTACTACTTCAGCAGCAAAGACTAAACAGAGTTTATTGGTATTAAAAAAATAGTCATAAAAGTATTCTCTAAGCCGGGCGGTAGTGGTGCACATCTTTAATCCCAACACTTGGGAGGCAGAGGCAGGCAGATTTCTGAGTTCAAGGCCAGCCTGGTCTGCAGAGTGAGTTCCAGGATAGCCAGGGCTACACAGAGAAACCCTGTCTGGAAAAAAACAAACAAACCAAAAACAAAACAAACAAACAAATAAAAAGTATTCTCTAAATTAGCTTTTGGATACATATTACTCTAATTTGCTCAACAGAAACTTCTAGTTAGTCTTCTTTAGTTGTTCCATATGATGAGCCATTTTCAACTAAGAGAAATATTCAATACGGTGTATGTTAAAAAACAAAACAAAACAAAAGAAAAACTAGATGCTGATCAGTGACCACATAAGTAAGAGAAAGTATTCAATAAAGAAGTGGTTAAGAATACTAAATCTAGTGCTAGAATATGTAAAGTGTGTGTGTGTGTGTGTGTGTGTGTGTGTATGTAAAAAAAAAAAAAAAAAACTTTGTCTCTAAAAAGTCAACATCTTGTTTGTTTCTTTGTTTGTTTGTTTTGAGACAGGGTTTCTTTGTGTAGCCCTGGCTGTCCTAGAACTCACTCTGTAGACCAGGCTGGTCTCGAACTTAGAAATCCACCTGTCTCTGCCTCCCAAGTGCAGGGATTAAAGGCATACGCCACCGCTGCCTGGCAAGATCTTGTATAATGAAAAATTCGGTGATTCTAAAAAAATTCATTTAATTTGAAATGAAAAACACAGTTTAAAACAATACGAACAACAATATGAACTAACTAGTACCCTCAGAGCTCCCAGGGACTCAACCACCAACCAAGGACTATACATGGTGGGACTGATTGTTCTGGCAGCATGTGTATAGTAGAGGATTGCAAATTCGATCATCAATAGAAGGAAAGGACCTCGGCCCAGTGAAGATTCTGTGTCCCAGTGTAGGGGAATGCCAGGGCCAATAAGTGGGAGAGGGTGGGGTGGCCGGCATGGGGAAGGGGGAGGCAACAAGGGCTTGTTCTTGTTGTGTTTGTTTGTTTGTTTGTTTTTTGGAGGGGAAAGGAGAAATTTACATGTAAATAAAGAAAATACCTAATTAAAAAAAATAATGAAAATATCTGCCTCCCAAATAATTTTTTACTCCTACAAACACAAAAACAACTCCTTCTTGAGGTATAATTCTGGCTTAACAGTCTCTTTGTGGGGGAATAACATTCCGGTTAACTGGATATATACTGTACATTATCCTTTCAGGAGAGACAAGACGGTTTTCTTTTGGGTTTAACTATTTATACTAAAGTAGTCATATAAAATAAAAGAGAAAAGAAGTGCTCTTGAAGAAGAGATGGCTCAGCAGTTATGGACACTATCGCTCTTTCAGAGAACCTATGTTCAATACGCAGCACCCTATGATGGATCATAGCCATCTGTATTTGTTTCAGCAGAGCAGATACTTTCTCCTGCCCGATGTCGGCACTCCATTACATGTGTTACACAAATAGGAAAATAGTTTGTACATTCTTTTTGTTTTGTTTTGTTTTGTTTTTGTTTTTGCTTTGGAGGCAGGAGTCTGCAATGTCCTAGAATTGACTATGTAGATGAGCTTGTCCTCAAACTCATGAAGATCCACCTGCCTCTGTCTCTCAGATGCTTGAATTAAAGGCATATACCACTATGACCAGCTCCTAAATGGATTTTTAAAAAGTGCTTTCAAAGGCACTTGGTAAATCATAAACTGCAAGAAAGAGTTAGGGTTAGGGTTAGGGTTAGGGTTAGGGTTAGGGTTAGGGTTAGGGTTAGGGTTAAGAAATCATTGTGGCAAAGAAGAGACAGGAGAGAAGTGGGACCAGTCAGCTAGGGAGAGAGAAAGAGGGGAAAAGATCAGACGGGCTAAGAGTCACTGGCAAAGTGTGTTCTCTGCTTCCGAGGGTAAGACTCTTGAAAATTCAATACAATGATACCAATCAAACGAGAAAATTAAAACAAAAGCACTTTTCATGTTACTTTTCTTTTAGGACTGAAGAGTATATACCAAGTAATTTTGGTGTACCTGCTACTAAATACATGAAGAAGGACTGTAAAAAATTAAGAATCACAGATATGCCTGACCACCAAGGCCTATCTTGATGAAAATTGTCAGTAAAATTGACAATTTTTTAAAAAAAAATATGCTAAAAAAAATCCTAAAATACTGCTGTTATTCAAATCCTGTAGAGCAGTACCTTTTAAACTGGAATGGGGCTCGGGAATTTGGATTGCATGTAGATTTGATCTGGAACTTGGAGGCTTGGTTTTTTTTTAACTAGCTTGCAAATAGCTCCATTGTTTAAAAGCCCGGTGCATATACAAGAAGCAGTAAGACACTATTTTCAGGATCTCTTTACATTCCTAATGATCTTATATTTAGGTAGACTATATTTGGCAGTGTTAACTTTAGAAGCTAAAAGAGAGAAAGTTAAATTATTCTAATTTATCAAATTTTAAATAATAAAAATAAACCCATGAGATGTTAAGATATTTTATAAATGTAAACTCATTTTATAGCTAAGCTGTATTTTAAAAGGTAAAATAAACACTTCACTTATAGAGATGATAAATGAATACATCATTCATTCAGATCCCTTAAAAGATAATTGAGACCCTGTCTCAAAAAACAAAACCAAAACCAATCCAAAATAACAAAGAAAACAAAATGACTAATCAAACCAAAACTAACCAGCAAAAAACAATACAAAAAACACATTAGTTAGAAGATGAATAAGAACAAGGTATTTATCTGAAGTAAAATACCCAACGAATTCCTTTACTTTTTCTGTGTACTAGCTAGTGTTGAGTCAACTTGACACACATTCTAGAGTGTGGGAACCTTAAAAAGGAGGGAACCTTAACTGAGAAAATGCCTCCACAAGAGACTATAAAGCATTTTCTTAATTAGTGATTGTTGAGGCAGGGCCTACCCTATTGTAGCTGGTCCTGGAATGGTCTTATGTTCTGACTCAAAGGGACTTTAGATCAAATGCCCTACAGTGGAGATAGGAAACTTGTAGAACCCACCTCCAGCAGAAAGACAGGGCATCAAGTGAGGGAGGGTAACCTACAGTGAAAAACTCTGACCCATAATTGTTCCTGTCTGAAAGAATTGCAGGGACAAAGATGGAGAAGAGCCTGAGGAAAAGGAGGTCCAACGACAGGCCCAAAGTGGGATCCAGCTCATGGGGCAGCCCTAAGCCCGGACACTATTACTGAGGTATGGAGTGCTCACAAAAAGCGATCTATCATGACTGCCCTCCGAAAGATCCAACAAGCAGCTGAGTCAGATACAGATATTTACACCCAACCAATGGACAGAAGCTGCTGGCCCCTGTAGGCTGAATGAGGGAAAAGTTGGAAGAAGGTGAGGAGGAAGGTGACCCTGTAGAAGGATCAGCAGACTTAATTAACCTGGAAGCCTGAGATCTCTCAGACACTGGACCACCAACCAACAGCATACACCAGCTGATATGAGGCTCCCAACACATATGCAGCAGAGGAGTGCCTGGTCTAGCCTCAGTCAGAGGGGAGGTTTGGTGGGGGAGGGTGGGGAGAGATATCCTCATAGAGATGCTGTGGGGGTTGGGGGGAGGCATGAGGTAAGGAAGGAAGGAAGGAGGAGAAAAGAACAATCTGAGCAAGTGAGGGGAAGCAATCCAATGGGCAGCAACACTCCTTGACTTCTGCATCAGCAGCTCCTGCCTTGAGGACCTTGCCCTGTCTGAGTTCCTGTCCTGACCTCCTTTGATGTTGAACAGCAGTGTGGTGAATATGGTGAATAAACCCTTTCCTCTCTAACTTGCTTTTTGGTCACAGTGTTTCCATCACAGAAAGTGAAACCATAATTAAAATAATATATTAACTTAAAAATGTGTAAAAAGATTCTCATAATGCAATATGAACTTCTCAGATTATACATTTCCCATTGAGACCTATGTACCATGAACATCATGTGTATTGGATCCTGTGTCTCCTGGCACTCACCTGTTTTTTTTTTTTTTTTTTTTTTAATAAATCTTTTTTTTTTTAAAGATTTATTTATTATTATAAATAAGTACACTGTAGCTGTCTTCAGATGCACCAGAAGAGGGCATCAGATTTCATTATGGGTGGTTGTGAGCCACCATGTGGTTGCTGGGATTTGAACTCAGGACCTTGGGAAGAGTAGTCGATGCTCTTATTCACTGAGCCATCTCACCAGCCCCGGCACTCACCTGTTTTAATGCATGTCCATACTCTGGTCCTTGGGTGGGTAAAAAGAAGGAAATCTGGCCACTATTTTTTGCTCTCTCTATTAGAGACATAGCTGTCCTTACAGTGGCATTGCGAGCATGTACAAATACCATCACCTAAAATGATGAAAAGAAACTTATTTAACATTTCAAGTTTTTATGATGAAACTTAATAGTAGCCTGGAAACCATCAAATAAAAATTATTATTAAAGTGTCAAAAGAAAATCTCCAATTTCTGAATTAGCCAACATTTAATTGAAAAAAATACACGATAAGGGGAAGTTAAAATTCAGCAACATGACTTATTCATTACAGATCCATGAAGTGATTTACATGCTAATGAATGTATTTGATAAAACTTGGAGCATAGCTTGTACATTTCTCTCTTGAAAGCATCATTCATTATGCTTTTACTCACATCCAAATTTAAGAAAGGTCATCTGTCTATATGAAAATTGATATGATTTGTATCATAGTCTCAGCCTTCCATATTTTTCTGTTCCTTGACTTTCATATGGGAATGTTTACCATTATATTCTGAGGTTGTAACCTACTGTTTTTATTTTTACAAGTATGGACAACTAAATTTTGCCTAGAAGTAGAAAGAAAATTTGGACATGGATTTTCGAACAATGCTGGAATGGTTAAGCATTACATCTTATATTGGAGACAGATGGGACACATTTGGCATGGTGATGTGGGTAAAAGACTTAAGCCTGGAGTAAAATGCTTTAGTTCTGACCTTAAACTATACTTCCCAAGGGCCTAAGATTTGAGGGATCAGCCTACAGCTTGGTACTCCAGCATACTGACTAACACTGTGAGAGGTGGGACTAGTGGAATTGTTGGGACATAATAGACTCTCACAGGGGAAAGCAGAACTCTGGTCTTGTCTCTTTGATTATTGTTTCCCAGACTATATGAGATGAACGCTTTTGATTTACCATCCATGACCCACTCCTGCCTTACCACACCATCAGAAATAACAATTTCTACTAAACATAGCCCAAAGACACAGAAATAACCATGTCTACATAATCTCAAAACTAAGCAAAGGATAATTCTTTGTTCTTCAAGGACTTTTTCCCTCAGATATGTTACAATTAAAATTTTCATTATTAAAATGTCTACACTACTCAAAATGAATAAGAGTTCAATACCATTCTTAATAAAATAACAGGGTTTTTTTCAGAACCAGAAAATAGAATTCTAACTTTTATACTGAAATATAAAAGACATCAAACTGCCAAAGCAAACTTACCTCAAAAAATGGCAAAACTGGAAGGCATTATACTAGCAATTTAAGAGATACTAAAGAACTATGTAAACTTCCAAAAACAAAACAAAAACAAAAACAGGACCTTGGATGGCGTTAGATAAAAACATACTCAGTGAAGGAGACAACAAATGGAAAACAGAGATCTAGTGTGTCATGAAAGAAAATATTAGATGGCTATTTCCTGACTGAAGACCATGAGATTATATAATACTTTACTACTAAGTAATTGAAATAGACAGTTCTAAAAAAAGGAATATAAAGAATTCCCATAAAATGACCCAACTATCACTAGTCATTGAGGAAATATCAAAATAAATTACACTGAAGTATCACCCTACCCACTGATCTCAAAACAACAAAAACAACAAACCAACAACAACAAACCAACCACGACTGGGAATAAAGGGGAAACAGACATCTGCACATTCTTGGCAGCAATGGAAATCAATAGAAAAGGGGAAGGACGTGCCTATCATCTATTATTGGCCTGCAACTAGTGACTCACACTTGGAATCGCACACTAAGAAGGCTGAGGTAAAAGAATTGCGAGCTGGAGAACTGGTGG
>JADRCD010144662.1:0-24530 GCA_019843815.1 Montemys delectorum
CACCATGCAGGCACCATGCAGGCACCATGAGGGCACCATGCGGGCACCATTCGGGCACCATGCAGGCACATGCAGGCACCATGTAGACACTATTCAGGCACTATGCAGGCACCATGCAGACACTATGCAGGCACCATATGGGCACATGCAGGCACCATGCAGGCACCATGCTTGCCTTTTGCCTCCCACCATTGACAAATGTGAGATTATGCCTGTGGTCACAACAGCATTGCACACAGGCTTGTCTAGGCACCAGCCTCCGTCTGAGGTGGGCAGAGAACAAGATGCTGTCGGGCCAGGATAGAACGCTGGTGGCAGGACCGGTCTTGCATAGTTAAGCTTTCATCCTCCCAGATAGAGAGAGAGTGGGTAAAGGCTTCTCTCATCGGCACCTGGAGATTTATTTGATGGTGATCAGTTTTACCCAGGGAATCTCAGAAATCAAAGCATTGTGCACTGCTTAAAACACTCTTTGATTTATTTATTCAATGTATTCATTTGTGTGAGTGTTGTGTGGTGTTGTGGGGGGAGGGGAGAGGGGGAAGGGAGGGAGAGAGAGAGAAGGGAGAAGAGAGAGAGAGAGAGAGAGAGAGAGAGAGAGAGAGAGAGAGAGAGAGAGAGAGAGAATGTGCAGAGACCAGAGGGAGATGTTCTGTGTGCTGTTTCATCACTCCATGCCTTACTTCCTTGAGAACGGGTTTCTCACAGAACCTGGACTTGACTGTGTTTTCACATACCTGTCTTGCCAGCCCCAGTGGCTTACCTGTCTCTATGCATTCAGTGCTGGGCTTGAAGCATGCATAGCTAGGCATGGTTTTTGAGGTAGTTTCAGGTGTGTCTGAACTCCTGTCCTTGTGCGTACACAAGCTCCTTTATCTACTGATGTAGCCGTCACCGGCCACTTGAACTGGGTTCCCTGAATGGAGAGATGGGGCTATATATGAGGATGGTGAGAGAAGAATAAAAATTGAGACCAAGGCCGAGGACCTTTCCTCCTATTGATGATCGAATTTGCGATCCTCTACTATACACATGCTGCCAGAACATTCAGTCCCACCCTGTATAGTCCTTGATTGGTGGTTGGGTCCCTGGGAGCTCTGAGGGTACTAGTTGGTAATTGTTGTTTGTCCTAAGGGGCTGCAAACCCTTCAGCTCCATAGAACCTTTCTCTAACTCCTTCATTGGGGACCGTGTACTCAGTTCAATGAATGGCTGTGAGCCTCTACATCTGTATTAGTCAGGTATTGTCAGAGCCTCTCGTGTAGGGGAATGACAGGGCCAATAAGTTGGAGAGGGTGAGGTGGCAGGCATGGGGAGGGGGGAGGCAAAAGGAGTTTGTTCTTGTTGTTTTTGTTTGTTTGTTTGTTTTTTGGAGGGGAACCTGGGAAAGGGAAAATTTACATGTAAATAAAGAAAATATCTAATTAAAAAAAAATTGAGACCAAGACAAGGTTCTGATCAAGGCCCAATGTTTACTTAGGAGTCTAAGTATATATAGGGAGGGGCTCCATACCACTCAATGCCAAGATCTCCCTGCCTCCGAAGTGTCTTGTTGGTTGTCAAGAACAGGTTGTCAGGTAGACAGGCTCAGTTGTCAGCGGGTAGTGGCTTCTTTCAGGAAGCTGCAGGAGTGGCAGGACAATAGACTTCTACTAGGTTGGAAGGCTCCACCCTAGGTGGGCTAGCTGACTGTGGCAGAGCAAGGTCTGAATCAGCCTGCGTCAGGCTGGGGGGAGGGCACATACTGAGCCATCTCCTTGGCCTCTTTTTCAATATTTTTGGAGGCATCCTTAAAGTTGTTGCCCCTGTACCTGTAATAATCTAATACTTGATTCTTTGCACAATTACTTGATTTTGAGAAACCCCTTTTTATTTTGGCTATGGACGATAACCAGAGTTGGCAATAGAGCAAGGGCTTTCAAAAATATAATAAAAATCTCTGTCTCACACTTCAGCTTTTATTGTATGTACATAAACTGTTGCCAGAGCAGAATAATCTGCAGCTTTTAAGTGGGGCTGGCTCTGAGCACAAAATCCCCCATCCTCAGCCTTCCTCTGACAGTATGGGTACAGCCGCCTAAGCTTTTTATATAAAAGGAATGTGGAAGCCCTCACTTTGTACCATGTCTACCACTGCTCCCCCTGCTGCTTTAGCAGATTCTGTAGATCCTGCTTTTAGAAAGCATGTTTGGCTTTAGCGGGCCTGCCATGCTGCTGTTCTTATCTGCCGAGTGGGACTTGGGGCATTGTTCTGCAGCCTACACAACAGCCTCAGTCTTCCATTTTGCTTTAGGATGTTGTGTGAGTGTCCAGAAAGGCTTCGCTATAGTCTCTTGTAAGTCACGAAGCATGCCATTGGTGCATTCCCTTTGTGCTGGAATAAAGTTGAGCATGCTGTGGACCTGCTGTGCACTGCTACTTAAAGAAGGGCCCTGCTTGTCTACAGCCTCATGTCTGATGTATAAGAAAGGAACACATTGGTGATAACACCACTCTTTCTATGTGTGCCACAGTATGATTTAAAAGGAATAATTTTAATTAAGTTTTTTTACAAGAATTTGTATTTTGCAGCTCTCCATTTGGAAACGCTAATATTCTTTCATCTTTAATGTGAGAGTGAGGGGTTAGCTGTTGACATATACTAGAGCTCCTCTTTTAGCAAGTGTGTTATTTGCAATTAGCCTCTATGTGCTTTATCAATGAGGGCTATTTAAATTTAAATCTTGTTAATTATGTGTGTAAGAAGAGTGAGCAAGTGTGTTTGTGGGCAGGAGGGGTGCAGAGAGCGGGGGAGGGAGGGAACATGTGTATGTTCCAGCACATGTAAGAATCGAACTCAGGACACGCCTGCACAGCAAAGTGCTTTTCCCAGTACTGGTCAAGGCTGCTAGCCCTGTGAGGTCTTAAATTCTATCATTGTAATGTTTACTGAAAGCAATATGTTTCAGATATCTCATTTTTTCATAAAATTTCCATTCCTTTATGCATATTTGATTTTTCTGTGGGTCAGAACAGACTTCCTGAGTGTCATTGTTTTTTAATTTTAGCTATTTCTGTCTATGAGGTTTGACATGGATTGTGAAAAATCACCAGTATGTCAATCTCTGGATCTTTTTCTACTGTATCTTGTGCTTTTCATTCTCTTTAATAAGCAGTGTGTATTCCATAAATAAACTGTAAGTAGCTTTGGGCTGTTGCCCTGCACAGACTCCCCGCACAGGTTTTCCTTCTGCTGTTGGCGGCAGTCTTTGTGTGAGCTCACTCACAATGGCATCCAACATAAGGGTTGCTCCTGTATGCGTTCTGTCCTGCTTCTAGCATGCAAGACCTGGGGCCCTACCTGAAAACCTTGACTTTGCAACGCTTGTCCCTCCATGGTTCTAAACTGTAGTTTGTGTGACCCATGTGGACACTGAGGAGACACTCCCCCAGCTTCACACCACCTGGGATGTTGCTTGCAACTTCCTTGATCCCTTGAGGAGCTGGCAAGTGCTCAGAGCAGAGAGCAGTCCCAGAAGGTGGCTTAACTTCTGTGCGTTTCTCTTTTCTAGGGAAGGTTCAGTTGTGTGCTCTGGTTTCTTCAGGTGGAATTTGTCTGTGGGGGAGGGCATTTCTTCTAGTTTTTGGCAAAAAAGATTGATTTATGGCAAGTTAGTCAATCATTATTAAATTATTGTTAGTATTTAAAAATTTTGAAATATTAAAAATAAGTATAGCATGCCTTATTATTGAGCCTTATCCTGATTATAATCTATGAGGTTTTATGAATATGCGCGTGCGTGTGTGTGTGTGTGTGTGTGTGTGTGTTCAAGAATGACATAAATGATGGCTTAGTCAGCAAAGTGCTTCAAGCAGGAGAACCTGAGTTTGATTCCCAGAAACCACTTAAAAAGAAATGCTGAGTGTAGCAATACGTACATGCAATCTTAGTGCTCGGATGGGTGGATTCCTCAGCCTCACTGGTCAGCCAGCCTGTGCTGCTCAGAGAGTTCTAGGTCAGTGAGAAAGCTAGTCTAATGAAGAGGGGGGTGGCCTGAGGAATGACACCTCTGGCTTCCACTTATGTGCACACGTGCACCCAAAAACACTCATGTATCCTCCTCACACAATAATGACAAAAACAACATTCAATAAAGCAGTCGGCTGCTGGCTAATTTTTAAGATCCTCCAAGACTGATTTTTAATTATTATATATGTTAGGGGCCACTTTTCTTCATTTAGAGTTCTCTTGTCCTACTTTTTTCTTGGGTTGCTATATTCTGAGAGGCTTGCAGAAGCTGTTTATATATTAGAAACAGTAGCCCTTTGTCTGTACTGCAAATACTTCTTGTTACTGTGCCACCTATGAGTTTGCTTTTTATTGTCACAGAAGACTTAAAAGAACTTTTATATGTTAATTTTTATGGAAATGATATCCCACTAGCTTCTGAATAATAAAAAGTTCAGCCTTTTTTTTTTTTTTTTTTGAAACAGGGTTTCTCTGTGTAGCCCTGGCTATCAGTCTGTAGACCAGGCTGGCCTCGAACTCAGAAATCCACCTACCTCTGCCTCCCAAGTGCTGGGATTAAAGGCATGTGCCACCACTGCCCGGGTTGTTTTTTTTTTTTTTTAAATACTTTTTTAAGATTGATTTATTTATTTTATGTATGTGAATACATTGTTGCTATCTTCAGACACACCAGAAGAGGGCATCAGATCCCATTATGGATGGTTGTGAGCCACCATGCGGTTGCTGGGAATTGAACTCAGGACCTTTGGAAGAGCAGTGCATGCTCTTAACCACTGAGCCATCTCTCCAGCCCACAAAAGTTCAACCTTATATGCTGTTCTGCCTTTCCCAAATGTCTACATCTTGGATCCATACAAAATATGTTTTGAGTATCAGAATTGGGATGTAGGGATATAGTCTTAATTTACTACAGGCTAGCCTGCTGTTTTAACCACATTGAAGACTGATTTTCCACAGACAATCCTGTTGTTATGATGTAGTTCTCCTCCTCCCCCTCCTCCTCCTCCTCCTCCTCCTCCTCATTCTCCTCCTCTTTTTCTTTGACTATATTTCATGGTGGACCCCTGGCTGGCCTAGGATTTGCTATTGTAGACCAGGTTAGTCTTGAACTGGTGTCCCACTTGCCTCTGTGTCCCAAGTGTTGAGCTTAAAGGTATATGCCACCTTTATAAGATTGGTTGATGTGCATACTTCTTTAAGAAAAAAGTAATGAGGCTTATGGCTATAGCTTTGTGGTAAAGTATTTGCTAATAGCCACAAAACATTGGGTTCCAGCCCCTTTACTGTCAAAAGAACAGAAAGTTGGTTCTTTTCTACTCCTTTCTGTTTTGCTTTCCCTGCCCCCTAACTTTGTAAAACAAGTGTATTCTTGTTCTTTGTTCTTTATTTAGTAATGAAGGTATTTTAAGACTTCCACTTTTCCCCTGAGAATTCTGCTCCAATCTTCTGGGTAGATTTGTTTTAGCTTATAACTCTTTCCTGAATTATAACTCCCCAGTTTCATTTCTTCTGATAAAAAGTAATGTGGGTAAAAATGATGTTGTACAGGCATTTACACAGTAAGCATAGAGAATCACTGTAGAAGCATGCATAGGTGGACAGTAAAACTTCATTTTCAGAATTCTGAAGCATCAAATTGGCTTGCTAACAACACAAAGTATTGATTTTCCCCTTAGCCTTCTCTTGCATTTGGCTTTACACTATGTTAATGTGCATTTTAGGCTGCTGGATGTCGAGGGTCCTACTTTTTAACCGTGTCTATCCTTTCCTTTTTGACTTCCTTTTCCCCGACTTCTTTAAATGAAAGAAAAGAATAAATTCTGTGGTTATATCACCTGGCAGGTTAGTCTTGAACACAGGGAAGAAGTGAGTCTGTGCTGAGTTTAAAGTTCAGGTAGGAGATGAAGAGGGAGAGGCCCGGGAATCTTCAGGGTGAGAAGATGAGAGAGCACTGAAGAATCTAGACAAAAATACAACACAGCCTGCCTGGGGAGATAGGGAGTAAAGGAAGTGAAGCCAAAGTTTAGACCCTGTGAAAGCTAGGGGGAGAATTCCTCATGTGTAATGCATTGTTAATGCAAATTCTCCTGTGTGTGTCCATGCATAGAGCTTGCTGTCCACGATCGCTTCCCATGCTTGCTTATATTGCCATCATACTCCCTTGCTCGCTTACCTCAGGAGCGCAGAGAAGTGCACTCTGGTTTACACCGCGGTCTAGTGCACAGCCTTTGAGTATGCTTTGTGTTTGCATTCAGACCAGGTGAGGGGTGGAGTGATGATGGGGTTTATAATGTATAAAGGAGATGGTCTGTTACATTTTGGGCCAGTCCAGAGATGGCTTCCTTCAGTCTCCTCTTCTCTTTTCTGCCTTGTTGTCCCCCCACCCCACCCCCAAATATAAATATAAGCTTCTTTGAATACACTGAGCAGAAGAGATGGAAGTAGACTAGTTATGGGTAAATGGCCGTGTTTGTTTGATCCTTAATGTTTGGGATGGTGGCTTATTGAGTTAAAAACTAATGAAATAAATGTAGCTGTCAACAGCATATCCCAGGTGTATGCACTAGATCCAGGACGTGTGGATAGTGTTACTGTATTTGGGGAGGTTAGCTACTCAGAATGTCACTTGTAATCTAAAATGGGAAATTAGAAAGACTTGGTGTTTTCTGTATAAAATTATATACATGAGTATATGTGTGTGTGTACAGAGTATCTGTGAGACACACACACACACACACACACACACACACACACACACACACATATATATATATGTATGTATATTTTTTTTCCCTATTTCTAGGGGACTCCTTTTCACAGTTCCGATTTGCTGAGGAGAAAGAATGGGATGGTGAAACATCATGTCCAAAACAGGTAAGACAAGTGAGTCCTGAATGTAGGTTAGTGTCTCTCAAGGCCAGGGCCCCCACGCCTTTCCTTTGTTGCAGAGATAAAGTCATTATCTGTGGAAGTAGCTGTAATCCATTTTCCTGTTAAGGTCCTTCAAGCTTGAGTTTATTTGGCATCTGATAATGTCTCATATATTGAGTTGCTCACAACTTCAGGAGGAAGTTAATGGTTATGATTTTAACACAATAGATTACTTTGCTACTTGTTTTTTTTTCTTCTACTTTTTTTCCCCCCACATTCCTTCATTAACCTTGTACCTTGTACTTTTTTTTTGTTTGTTTGTTTTTTCAAGACAGGGTTTCTCTGTGTAGGCCTGGCTGTCCTGGAACTTACTCTGCAGACCAGGCTGGCCTCGAACTCAGAAATCTACCTGCCTCTGCCTCCCAAGTGCTGGGATCAAAGGCGTGCGCTACCACTGCCCGGCAACCTTGTACCTTTATTACCTTTCACTTAGTAGGATAAATGTACGAAATAAAAAAGGTATCATAGAAGGCCTTCAGTCAGTCCTTAAACCACAAAGGCTGTTTGTTCATACGTAAGGAATGGATTAGGTGCTGAATTCCCACTCTTTCCCTACCCTGAGGATCTGTAAGAAAGGATTTCACTGTTTCCCAGTCTGACCTTGATTCAAACTCATGGCCCTCCCATGTCTGTCTACCAAATGTTGAGGTTATGGGCCTGTAGCACTACATACTTGGTTTTCCTCACATTCTTTTGTAGTGAGATGCAAGTGCATGCCTCTCCCTCTCCCTCTCTCTGTGTACATGCCCCAGAAGTTGATATGAGAACTTTATACATGAGGAATAGAAAAATAATATAGATATATAGTACTTTCACACTCTCTCAAATTATAACCTTTTAATGTTACTGTTGTACACACACACACACACACACACACACACTACTGAGTCCACTTCATGCTGCTTCTATGAATATATGTTTAGGGCTGAGCATGTGGGATCAGATAACCTGCCAGGGGTTGTCTCTGGAGAAGTCTGATTCTCCTCTCAGCAGCCATTGATTGCTTGTAGCTTTTCATCTAGGGGATGGGACTTTTGAGATATCCCCTGTCTACGCTGGCATTTCAGCTGGTGGTGGTGCTATTTGAATCTTGTTTAGGCAGCTATATTGTTAAGAATTAATGGGAGAAGCTTTTAGTGCGCACTTAGCGCAGCTGGCTGGAGAGAGCAAGTTGCAGTTTTCTGATTTGCAGAGAAGTAGAGATCACCCACGAGCTTCTTTGGGGATGCCTGGCAACTCCATGTTACCCCCTAATCAGCTCTTTTGTCTTCTTCCTAGGATGGGGCAGTCCGATTTTAGGGGATGTTTCTGGTCAGATGTCATACAAATGCTAGTTTTCTTCCAGTTTGAAGGTTAGAGTGTCAGTTCAATGTGATGGTGATCACTGTCTCAGAGAATAAACTGTGGGCTCCCTGTTTGGTAGAGAGACATTAAAACTCATTGATTCATGATTGAACTCCCAGACCAAAGTAACTCCAGCGAATGGCCTTTTGTAGTTATTTTATCATCTCTCTTTTTAAAAACCCTCTAGAATTCAGCACTCTACGTGGACAGTGAGGCACTGGTTCGAGCCCTTCAGCAGCTGCCTCTTGCAGTTCGGCTTAATGTTGCTTCAGAGTTGATCCAGGTGAGTGCAGAGTCTGCCTGCTGCCTGGGTTGGGGCAGAGGAAGGACCAGAGGGAGGAGTGGAGCCTGCAGGGTATCTCAGCCTGAGCTTTTCTCATCATGAACTGAGGCCTTAGACTGAGGTGTCATCTTATAAAGTTTCAAGGAAAACAGTTTGATGCTATTGTATTATGTTTTATATATGATACATTTTAATGATCAAATGTAATAGAATTGAATGCAAAAAAGTCTATAAAGTCTGGCTACTGACAGAGAATATCCAGGTGTCAGGCTCTGAGTTGGCACTAGGGACAAGTGGTAAGCAGGTGAATGTGTTTTCTCTTCCCTGAGTTCAATCTACTGGGAAAGATTAATATTAATCTATTTAGTGATTAATTATACAGCTGCATGGAAATGATAAATAGTGTGGATTACAGTGTCTCATGAGCTTATAGTAAGTAGCCTGACGTTTCATGGTGTGGCTAGGACTGGGTTTCCTAAGAAAACAATGGGTAAACTGAGGTCTGAGGTGTAAGAACTCCTGAGCTGCAATGAAAGGAGATGGCGACCCAGGCAGATCGGCATTAGTGAAAATAATCACAGTAAATACTGTGCTGGTGGACTAGCAAGCAGGCTGTGGGATTGGCGTGTGTATTCATTGCTGTGTCTGTGTGCTCCTGTGTAAGGCAGAGTAGGGAAGCCATCTTAAGGAAGCTGTCTTCTGGGTCCAGGTGAGAGACACTAGCGCAGACCCAGTAACGATGGTGGATATAACAAAGACGAGACTCTGCAAGAAGTGTTTCAAGGTCACATTAACAGGATGGGGGAGGTCTAGATGGTGGAATTTGGAAAGAACAGTTGAGGAAGGAGTGCGCTTGGACACACACACTTTCATCCATTGTCTGTAGATCTGCTCTCAACTGTGCTCATGAGTATCACCTGGGAAGTTAAAAAATAAGGAAAACAAACGCAACTTCCAGGTTCTCGCAGAGATCTGTGAAGTGACCTGAGGATTAGGATAGAGGATCATACTCTGACTTTGCTCTGTTCGGCTACAGTGCTGGACATATTGATCACCCACCATATTGATCCATGTTACCACCTGATCAGCTCTTCTTTACTGCTTACAGGGCCATGCTGAAGTAAACTTCTGAGAGAGCTTTGAGGAGTTACTAGCAATGTGTGTCTTGAAGTAAGAGCAGGGGCCAGTTGCTTCAGCACACACTGAACTTTATTCTGGACCTATGCATTATGGGTCCCTGCCAGCCTTGTGGCCTACCCCCAAAAGAGAGTTTCTCGACTGAGAACTGAGAGCTTGTCATAGTCATATGTGAAGTCTTTGAAGAAAGACTTGGACTCCTTGCTCTTTGAGTTAGAACAAGTTTGGGCTTTGAGTGCTTGCTGTGGTGGTGGTGGGGTCTGGAAAACAATCTTTTCTGCTACTCTTAGGCCTGGGTACTTTAGAAAAGCGATGAGCAGGGCTGTCCACCTCGAAGAGCACAGGAAGAATCTTAAGAACTTGCCACATCTGCCACGAGGCAGCCATTGGTAAATCCATTGGTTTACTTTTCAAGTGTTTGCTGTGGGCTGCTGGGCTCCTGGTGTGGCAGTGCCTTGCGTGTGGTTCTGGAGGCTTGGCTTGTGCCTTTGGGTGCTTGATTTTTGCCACCTGCTCCAGGTTAGTTGTGCAGGGAATGGCACGGAGGTCGGGTCCTACTGGCAGCGCCAGTCTTAGGGAAGAAAGTACAGACAAGTCTGCATAACCATGGAATTGGCATCTATATCAAGTCAGGAGATTTCCAGTTCCCTAGAGGCCATCATACATACCTTGAATTCCCATTCGGCCCCACCACTGCCATCACCCTGGCTTCTATTACTGTAGTAGATGTGTGGTTTTGAATTTTCTATAAATGTAACCAAAATCTTGGCAAATGATCTTGCCCCTCCGTGTTCCTGCATCCAAGCACAGTAAACAGGTCTACTTGGCTAATTTCTTCTTACTAACTTTTACAGGTAGGTAGGTGGTCATTCTTTGTTACAGACTTAAGTACCAATTTGAATAGATTTATGTGGTACAGTTAGCTTTCAGACGAAGGATAGGAAAATGTGGGCTTTTAACTTCACCTCTGAGCTAGTTAGCACATAAAAGAGGGGGGTAGCGCGGGAGGCATAGCCCTATGATGTTTCCACAAAGTTTCCTCCTTTGCCCTGGGTGGATCAGGAGCTGGAGTTGAGCTCCAACAGAAGATACTTCATGGGCTGTCAGAACTGAGATTCCTGCCTACAGAGTTTTACATATAACTTCCTGTGCTGAAGCTGACACCAGGGCTCTGTTAAACTCCAATATCATGCTTCTTTTTTCCAGACCACAGTTCCTTTAGAACTTCCACAGGTGAAACCAAGGAGAGATGACAATGGCAAGGAGCTGGGCATGCAGTTAAGGGGGCCCATCTCTGAGCTCAGATCTGCTGCTGCTGGTTGTCCCAGGTCTCTGGGCAGAGACAGTCTAAGCCAAAGCCCTTTAGAGGGCTCGCAGAAAGCGTCTTTCCCACCCCAGTCAGTGGCAGACCATCTGGAAGAAGAACTGGATATGTTGCTGCATCTAGATGCGCCGGTCAAAGAGGAAGATAATCTCTCTCCAGACCAGACATCTCAGGACCAGGAACCAGAAAAAGATGGGCAGGTAGCCCAGGAGGAAACAGGTATGGCCTTCATTCCATTTCCCACTCATTTTCTCAAAACATAGCCCTCTGTGTCTGACATTGATCCAGCCATGTCCCAGGTATCTCTTCCCATGGCAAATCACAGCTTCCTCTGAGCTGACCTTTCTGACAGTTTCTCTTACTCAATATCCCAGGCTTCCAAAGTGGCTACCAGCCTGGTTGCAGTATTAAAGTTAGAGCTCCTAATTGAACTGCTGTAAAAGCCTTTCAGTAGAAGATCTTTTAATCGACTCAACAGGCTAGGAAACTAACTCTTCATACTTCTTGGTATTTGAGTTTGGTTTTATTTTTAAAGCAAAAGAATGTTTTATAACTTGTGAATATTTTGTGAGCTGGTAGCCCATCTGATGTGATGGTGTCTAAGATAACTGCCATATCATGTACATTATTCACAAGTCATTGTGATGTTTCAAGATTGCCTCAAACAGGAAAGGATACTGAGCTCTGCTGTTGGCCTTTGTGTTAAAGCAAACCCTCAATACTAGTAAGCAGTGAAATTTATCTTCAGAGTAAATAGAAGAGCAAACCTGTACCTTTGCTTATTTTGTTTAGATACTCTTGATTGTATTTTAGGGGTGGCAGTAATGAGAATTTCTTGCTTGTTACTAGAAAATAATTTGTCCTCAACTATATCCTCAAACATACTCCAAGGAAGCCTTAACTAACCTCAACATGAGGGCTGATGTGAAGTGGCTAATGTTGCTTCTGTTTCCATAGTTCCTGAAAAACCATCTGTGACCAGAGAGAAAAATGTGGAACCTGAGCAGCCAAGCACATCAAAAAATGTCACTGAGGAAGAGCTGGAAGACTGGCTGGACAGCATGATTTCCTGAAAGGGGGTCAAAGGGGAAGGGTACCTGAAGCCAATGTTGATTGCCTTCTAAGTGAGGGTGGGCTCATTTACCAGATACCCCATGCTAACATGTACTGTTATGCTTACAGCAGCCAGCACCTACCTCTGTGTTTGATGGCATCTGAATACATGTATGAGGCTAGTTTGGGGCTTCATTTCTGTTGTTATCTGGCTTAATCATCTAAAAGATTTCATTAAGGACAGGGATGTCACAGCTACATTTTGAACCTCCTTCCTGTCAACATTTACAGCGTAACAGGTGGTAATTAAGGGAACAGTCTCAAAGTCACAAGCATGCATTTGTTCAAAATAAATACCCTCTGGTCTATGGACTTTTCCTCTCTTTATGAAGCCCATGGGCTACCTGTCTCATGTCCCTGACTCCAGCAATCAGGTCAATGTAGAATAAATTGAGAGTGGCACATGATAAGAGGTCAAACCAAGAATTGGCATGTGTTACTTTATTGCAGTGGGCACTTCATTTTATTAGAGGAGATTGACCTAAAACATGGCAGCTCCACTACTTACATGGGACCAAAAAGCATCACTCAAGTTTGGTATAAGATTGAGATTTTTCTGAAATTTCAGTACAGTGCCTTTCTCCAAATAACAGCAGTTGACAAGCTGTTACTGAAGAAATGATGTGAATAACCTTCAAGTGCAGTGTCATAAAGTAAGATAGAAGAGCAGCACAGCTGTTTAATGGAGTTGTCCTTCTGGAACACAAACATAAAAAACTTGCATAGCTATATCTAAAGAGATTTTTAAGGCACTTAATCGACATTTCAGTTTCGACAAAGTGTTTGTTTTCTATTTCTTTAGCTGCTTAAAGCTTTTCAAGCTGATTCTGGATACAGTCACTAGCAAGTACCATGGAAAAATTAGATCGCAGGTAACAGGAATTGAACATGATTGTTGTGTAGTTCTGCCCATCAGTCCCTGGCAGGCAGGGGTCCTCTTGCATGACGTTCAGGTGTTCAAGATTTCATACTTCTCTGAACCATCTCAGTGAACTAGTAGTTTTTAGAATGGAGCGCTCTGTTAGCAGTCAGGTGGAGTCCTTGACACTTTGACATCCTTTGTGCACAAAAGCCAAATCAATTACCAAGTATATTTGTTGTTGTTGAAGTGTAAAAGAAGGATTCTGTTGCATTAGAAGGTGACTGTTCAGAATCGTAGCTTGTCATGAACTCAGGTTTAACCAAGCTGATCTTCATATTGCTTACGAAAGCAGTCTCCAGCTGGGAAGAAGTCCCAACACCTTTCCTGGTACATCTTCCACACATAGGATTCCTGAAACAGTGTAAACAAACCGTACTTTGTGTTGAAACCACAATAAGCTAAAATCTAGTTTGCTTTAGCTCTGTGTGATTTCCGTTAGGAAGACTGATGAGAATTGATTCCAGGCCACATGTGCATATTCTCACTCTGTCTCCAGCCCCCTCAGTTTTGTCTGCAAGAAATCAGTCTTCCCATCATAATTGAAGGGAAGGGGCAACCTAACCTGTGCCCCTTCTAGCAGATTCGATGCCATGCCAGTTGTAACTGTGGGACTAAAGAAGAATTTGGGTTGAGGGGACATTTGATGCTACCTGAGGCCTGGTCTAGAACCCAAGTGTTTGAGCTATGAACTTCTCCTGTCCATTGACGTTTGGATTTTGAGTAGCTAGGCTTTTCTTCCCGTGTTCTCCATCTTTCTTTTCATAGTTAGTCACAGAATTCTGTGACACAGCTCCTCACTCATCCTTTCTCCACACCTCCACATCCCTGTTGTCGCCCACACACAAGGCCGCTCTTTCTTATGCTGTCTCTCCCACTGTCTTACTCTGAGTCTCCTGCTCTTGTTCCAGCCACCCACTCCGTTTGCCGTTGTCGTTCTCTCTCTGCTGTCCTCCCACCTCCAGCTATTGTACAGAGAAGCAGTAAGCACAGTGGCTTGAAATGTCAGTGTTTGTTGAGCAAGATTACTGGGGGGACTTGGGGAAGAGACTGACATCACCATAGAACTCTCACTTCTTAGTAAGTAACAAAAAAGGGATGAAAAAATACATCTACGAGATGAACAGCTTCAGATATCCCGTAGTGTACTACTCAGTGTCAAGACTTAGTAAAAGGAAGACTCAACACAAACCTACTTAGTTCTTAGTGAAAAAGAGTTTCTCACCTGACCCGTGTGTTCTGTTTCATCCTTGTTAATCAAATACATCAGAAAGAATCTGAAAAAAAGAACAAATGGGGGAAAGGTAAGGGCTTTTTAAATTAAAAAAAAAATGAGTGTAGCATGGAGGGGCTCATGTTTAATTCTAGCACTCAGGAGGCAGGCGAACCTCTGGGTTTGACACTAGCCTGGTCTACAGAACAACTTCTAGGAAAGCCAGGGTCATGGGGATGGAGAGAGAGAGAGAGAGAGAGAGAGAGAGAGAGAGAGAGAGAGAGAGAGAGAGAGAGAGAGGAGAGAAAAAAAAAAAAAAAAATATATATGTGTGCATACAAGTGCCAGTAGTAGAGTCCAGAAGAGAGCATCAGATGTGGAACTAAAGTTATAGGCAGTTGTGAAGGCCTGGGGGGGGGGGGTAGGAGGGTTGAGAACTGAGCCCCGGGTCCTCTGCAAGAGCAACAAGTGCCTTAACAGCTGAGATATCTCTTCAGCTTCTCACCCAAACTAACAATTTTTACAAAGATAAATTGGAAACAGGGTTTGAAAACTAAGATGCCTTTAAGAACCAGGAAGCATCTAAGAATGAAAGATGCTTGTCTCCAAGCCAATGAGGGCAGAGCCTTAGTAACTCCCAAAGACCTAAGCCCAATGGCAAGGTATTTTACTATAAAAACAAACAAACAAAACAGTCCAACCCTTTACCATAAGATTATCAGTAAGCCAGGTTTGAAATCACACATCAAGGATGAGTCAGGAAGAATGTGAACAGTATCTACTTTCAAGTCACATGCCTTCCAGAAGTTTCGCTTTGTTTTTCATTGTGGAAAACCAGGGAAGGGCAGTGTGCTTTCACTTGCACTAAATTATCTGTATCAAAGATTTGAGTCTGTTTGACACACAAGTATCCCAGGAGGCAGCACTCTCAGTTCATAGTCTACAACTTCAGAGATGGTTTCGGGAAGAACAAGTCTCATGCTCATTAGGAAAGGGAAATGTTATACTGGTAGAAAAAAAGAAAAGAAAAGAAAAGAAAAAGTTGAGAGACGATCATGCATGCTGGTAGAGCCAGAGCTCCAAACCTTGAGTTCTCCCAGGGTAGTGCCATATCTTTGTCTTAGGTCCTGGTACACAGAAACAGCTTGTAACTACAACAGCTTCTTCTTTACCTCTACCAAGATTGAGGATTTATTTCCACCATACTGAAGACATGGGTCTGGGAAACATGTTCTTCTCCTGCACATTTAACTGGCAGATGACCACATGAAGTGCTGCAGGGGATCATGGAAGGGAATCCTAACCCAGATGACTAACATCTCCTCGTCTGGCATTCCCTGCCATAGGGTTTGTGGGCTCAACTTGTGTCTCTTGACTGAGAGCCCTCTTAATGAGAAATGACTGATAAATGCTCATGATGCTAGGGAAAGAATGTTATTTATTAAAAAACGAACAAACACACACCATCTTTCCCAGGATTCAGCCTATTCTGTCCTAAAGAGAGAGACTTCAACAAAATGCTGGAAGAGAAAGGTCAGTTCATCAGCATGGATCTGATTGCCCTCCCTTGATATAACCCGATATTGTGCTGTGGTGGGGGAAGGCCTTTTAGTAAGATGTTCACAGAGGGCAGAAAGGGGAAAGGTAGAGGTAGTGAGCCAGTCAGTAGTAAGTGGTAAAAGTGGACATTCTTGAGGATTTAAAGAGAAATTGCTGGAGATAACACACTATTGAGAGGAATGGGGTCTAGGCATGGATCAGTTGACAGTTGTTCCCAATGCATAGAACAACAGTGGCTCATACAGTCACCTGCAGCTTCTTTACTGATCATATCTATGTCTTCCAAACAGAAAGGGGGAGATACTATGAGCAGACTGAACTTTAGGACAGAGTTTTTGTTTTCGCCCTACAGATGACATCTTTAACTCAAAATACTTACAGATAATTGGCTAAGTTGTGCTCTTGCAGTGTATGTGTCTCAAAACCATGAGGGGTTGTGTCAAAGTAGTCATTGCCAATGCCACAGATGAAGCATTTAGTCTATTAAAAAGAAAGGCATTAGTACACATAAGGAAAGATGCTAACAGTCAGTTGAACTGTGGACATGGAAAACTTTTCCTGTTTGATGCTTTGGGCTACTGGACATTTACTCATGGTCCCACTTGTCTGCTGAAGATAGTGTTCCCTCCCTCCAGTTGTAAGACAGAGGCAGCAGGCATGGGAGGGTGTAGCTCACAAGGTGTTGGTGCCCAGGGCTGGTAGATTGGTGGAGAGGAAGTGAGAGACAGGCATGGGAAGCAAACCTTTTAGTAGTTTGCTTAGGGACAACCCTAATTAAGAGCCCTAGTTATGGTCTGAGAAACCTGTTTAGGGTTGAAATAAGTAGAAAGATCAGTACCTCCATGTCTTCCCGAACTTGTTCCTGCTGGTCCCTCAGCTCTCCAAAGGCATCAATAATAAGACCTGAAAGTTTAAATACAAAGGACATACCTTCATCTGCACCATGATCTTAGGGGAGAAATGGCAGAGGCCATTCTGATTTGTCAAAACAGCGAATTATCAAGCTGCACTAGCCAATTAAAGCAAAATTAAAGGGGGGAAGAGCTGCGTTTTTCAAGTGCTGGTCCTGGTTAATCAGTTCTCACTACTTCTCCTGTGCTTCAGTGCTGACAGCTCCGTGCCCTTAACTCTTTCCTCTTGCTTCTGAGGATGAGGTACATCAGTACCACATCTCAGCATGACTCAAACTAAATTCATCATCATCTTTCCTTCTTTAGCTCCTAGTAAGCTGTTGACTAAAATATCAGCACCTTTCTCTCTGCTCTAAAAGACAATAAAACATGTCATAGTTTTACATCTCCTTTCTCTTCTGCTTCCATAGCTCACTGCCTGAGAGAACAAAGAGGGGAGGGTAAGGGCAAGCCACAGGGAACATCTGCGAAGGGATGAAGACATAATTTAAAGTGAGGAGCACTCTGTGCATGTCCTCAAGTTTCTTGGAATTGTCTGGGTGGCTCTTTAGCTCTGTATATACAAGGCGTCACAGACAACAAATGTTCAGGGAGTTGTTAAATTGACAAGTTAGATGAGTTAGGAAAAAAAAAGTTCTTTATAAAACGATCACCTGATGGATATAGAAGAGCAAAGCAAACTAGATTTATTCAGTCCAGCTCCTATGTATTCTAATTGACAACCATACCTTGAATGATGGCCAGCAAGATGACAATGACGAAGAAAAAGAAGGTAATATCAAAGACGATGCGATACATTTCATAAGGGTCACCAGCGGGGTCTTCAATTTCATCACCAATGCCGCCACCTGCTCTTACACCCACATACATGTGGAAGAGGTAGCACTAGGGAAGATGGTAGTTGCAGCTCAGGTGACAGGTGCATGGCTCTCTGGGAGCATCTTCATTTTGTGCACTACAAATCTAACCATGACAGCCCTGAACTGGACGCAGGGCCTTCAGTGATGCTGGCCTCTGTGGTCCACTGCACCCAGCTTGCTGTCTACCAGAGTGGAAAGACTCTTATATTTTTTGAAAACGTGCTTTGAATTGAAATATATATAATAGAAGAGTGTTAAGGCCCAATGAGTATGGCATATGCCACCTCTCAGCTTTCCCTTGTTGAATTTCAAGAGTGCCAGCCTGGTTTTTAGGCTCTTTTTATTTCTCCTTTATCCCCTGTGTATTTGCCAAGGATTTCCGTAGAATCTTAATAATGAGGCGAACATCCCTAACTTGGAATCAGCGTTTTTAAACATAAAACTGGTCAAATGCTGTCATGACACCTCAGGTGAAAAATTCAACACCTGACTCTGTAATGAGTCATGGGCAAAATTTAAGCATTTTAAAAACACTGTGGAAAATTACTCTCAGACTTCGGGTGTAAAATATATAGGGAGCAGATGAATTTCACATTTATGTTTTAGTCCTACTCTTATACTGCTAACTTTTTTTTTTCTTTTTTCTTTTGGTTTTTCAAGACAGGCTTTCTCTGTGTAGCCCTGGTTGTCCTGGAACTCACTCTGTAGACCAGGCTGGCCTTGAACTCAGAAATCCGCCTGCCTCTTAGTCCTACTCTTAAGACATAACAGTATATACAAATACTACTACCACCCCAATTGGTCCCAAGAATTTGGGGTAAGGAACATTCAACACACTGAACCTGAACTAGATTTTGGCACATTTGCCTGTGCTATCTGAGCACTGCCTCATCCAGCCAGGCACCCTCATCCTTTTGCCTCACCAGAAGGCTTAGGCTCAAGCAAATGCACAGCAAGCAGCAGCCTGACACCAGCTGCCAATTATACTGGTCATCTGATGAATGAATGGCATTGCTGTCCTGTGAGGGTCCTTGTCCTAAGACAGCATAATGGGAGTTTTAGCCAATAAGCATTACCTGTTCATAGAGAAATGCTCACAGACCTATACCTCATGTCTTTCCCTGAACTTAGGCCATGATAAACCCTAGAAGATGCTGCTGTGTCTACAGTATGTTGCTCCCAGCTGTGCCTTTCTTCCCCCTAGGGTCTAGCGGGTCCCATTCATCTGACAGACACCCCTTACCCTGCTGTACCAAGTTCTTCAGCCTTCCGTATCTGTTTTCAGCAGATAGCTGAAATAAGGATCTGATCCTTGGAACTTTGCTCCCAATTTTCAAACGTGAAAACCAAAGCTTTTCTGCCATGAAATTTAGATGTGTTCACTCACACCCTTTCTGATCCTCACCCCAAAGTGAGAGAAGTGCTGGTACCCAATGACTCCCACTGTGTGATGACTCCCAGTCCCATCCCCTCCAGCTCCCCAGGACACTTCCCTCTTCTGGATGGATGACACCTAGTCTCTATTATGCCCAAATGCTACAGTTGTTTGTTCTGCCAGCCACCCCCATGGCTCCTCTCATCCAAAGTGGCTATGTGACCATGGCTGGTGCGTACTCACCGTCATCATGTCATCACACTTCATATCTGGCTCATCATCATCTTCACTTTTGTTGTAGAACTTGCGGAAGAAGTTGAAAGCCACCACAGTATAGAGGTAAACAACCACAGCCAGGAGACCAACAGTCAGAACCAGCTGAGGGTGAGAGGACAGATGCAGAGGAGTAGAATTTCAGTCCGGAGAGGCCCCGGGGCCCTCCAGGAATAAAGGAGACTGGGATGTGCTCTGACTGCTGGTAGAAAACAGGTTGACCACAGAGGACCAGTTTCTCAGGAGAATAGAGTTCATGGGTGGAGTGTTCAGGACTGAATTGTATCTTCCTTTGTCATTTATGTGTGGGGTCCTAACCACTAGTACCTCAGGATGTGACCATTTGGGGACAGTGTTTAGAGAAGTTAAGCTAGAAAGAGGCAGTAAGTGTGGTCAATCTTATTATGTCACTAGAAGGAGGAGATTAGGAGCCAGATGACGTGAAACACATATGCACACAGGACGGCAGTGGTGTGTAATGGCAGTCAGAGCATAGCTGTGCAGGGAGCAAGGAGAGAAACCTCAGAAAAGACTAACTCATCAGCACTTTCATATTACACTTACATTCTCAAGGGCCTGAAGTCATAAACCTGAAGTCACCTGTCTAGTACTGAGTTAGGCAGCTCCACCACACTAATGCCTGGAGTATGGTTTTGAACAGAGGTGAAGTGCGGATGTACTTGTGAGTCCTCATGAAGGTTCTGTGAGCAGAGTTCCATTGTGCTTATAGAGCTTTTCCAAGGCTTCTTACTCTAAAGCTGTTACTGAAAAAACATGAAGTTTTCTCAGACTTGTAGTTAGCCCTCAGTGGTATTACATTGCAGCAGTAAACCACACAATCACCACAGCTTTGAGTTATTGGAGTTATTTGAAGGTATTGTAAAGATGACAATGGTTAAGCCAAGAACTCTGCCTAGGCTCACTGTGGTGTAACAGCACAGGTTTACTTCCATGCTATATAAAGAGGCCAGAATTCAGTAGCATGAATTAGGAGTCCAATGGATCTGCCTTTGTGGCCCATTCCAGCAGGGACTAGATACTGGGCTGGAGGGGAGATGAATGGCGCAGAAACTGCCTTCAAGAAACTGTAAAAGAGGAAGTGGGCACACATGCTAAGGTAAGCACCAAAATAGATGTATTGCTGGCCTCCTGAGGGATGAAGTTACTCAGATCTTGGGGGACAGAGCTCATAGGAAGTGCTTTAGACGGGAGGGAGAACTGGGGCTTCATACCAAAGGAAAGTAACAGGATTGTGGGATCTATGCTCAGCTCAGCCACATACCTATGAGCTCTGTGGTCTTGAGGCAACACAGCCTCTCAGCTTGCATTCTCTGAAATTAACATCTAGTTTACAAGGTAGTTAGTTGTGACTCAGTACCTGAGGTGTGGCAGCAGCTTGACACGTTTTAACTTTCTTGTATTCCTGTCCCATACAGAAGTTTGGAAGTATGATGAAGTATGTCCCATACATACTTAACTGTATTAGTGAAGAAAACGCTGAGCAGTTTGGATTTGCAAATATGGAGAATCCATTAGAGGTTTTTTAATGTCTATAGTCATTGCTGTATCCAGTCTTGTACATATGGCCCAAGTCAATTCTTCGTTTAGCCATGTAGATGTGCACAGTATATATGTATCCATATTATGTGTAAGTATATATAAAAAGTATACCTATTAACTTATTATTAGGAATATATGCCAGAAGTACCTGAGACATATGTGTATGTGTGTGTGTATGTATGTGAATATGTGTGTATGTGTGTATTTATACATGTATGTATTTGCTATCTTTCAGAAGATGAATTAGAGACATGGAGGAAGGGGTAGGTCTTTAAAAGGTACCCAAAGTGATGCTGATATGTCCATTACTTTGCTCAGCACATCCTGATTCTCCTAGGTGGTCCTAACTTTAATGTTCTGTCTTCATTTACATTTATAGTTTTACAAAAACAGCTGTTACTAGTTCAAGTGTTTGGCCAAGAAAGAAGCTCTACACACTATGATAAAGTTTCTGACATAAACACACTACCTTTTCCCCCCATTTCTATCCATTCTGTTCCAAGTCAGTCTAAACCCAGTACCTGTTTGCCATTGTGGGTTACAGATGACAGGATGGTCCTCAAGGTCTTAAAGCCCATTGCAATATCCAACAGGTGAGCAGCAAAGAAGAAGTTGTTGTAGTGGCCCAGGACAGACATGGTTGTGTACCAGGCAAGGTAGAGAAAGGACTGTCGAAATGGGAAAAAACTGTCAGACTTTCCAGGCATTGATGATATGATGGACTCATTCAACTAGTTTTCCCTGATTTGGGGACTCAATATGAATAAAAGGGTACATAGGTACTAGGGTGCTCTAAATTGTCCCAAGGTCTTCCAGTTGAGACGCATTCATGTTACACTACTGTACAAGGGACCCTCAGCACCATTCAGGCTCCTGATCCATGATTACCCAAGGAAGCTGGCAAAAGAGTTCAGGGCTCGCTTATTCCACATAGCATCCAATGGGATCCCTAACTCAGGATATAAGACCTTGTTTGTTTGTTTATTTGTTTATTTGTTTGTTTGTTTGTTTCTGGTACTATACTTACGTTGTCAGTGAAAACCACTCCTAGCTTCCAAATATGGTACTTCATGTCGATGGAACTTAACCTAAAGAGGAACAACAATGTCATAACTTATAAATGTCTGTGTTAGTTTAAGTGTTTAATAAAGGGGGAGTTTTCTTAAGGTTAACAACATAAACACAGCTTTGACTTTTTATCAAGTTATATAGATTTTCCAGAGACACAGAATGGTTTGAATCATGTACCCCAAAACCTTAGTCTTTGGGGCATAAAGATTGATTGCCCATGAAATCCTTGAAAGCAGTTCTCTCCTAATTTGTAAGAAAACAAAAGACATGTTTGTACTTTCCCCTCTAGCTCACTGGAGAGGAATGGGAAACAAAGAATTTATCTTTGCCACTTGGACTTGAGCTCCTCAGATCCGTACCACGACACCAGAGATGCCGCCTCTGCTTTGGCCTCTTCTACTGGGCTAAAGTCAAGCGCATTTTTGTCCAAACCCAGGAGTTCAGCGATGCGCTCTGCTCCATAGAGATCTCCATACTTGTTGATCACCTAAATCAGAGAAATGAGATCTTAGGGCTGTGGCTGGACACAGTACCCAACGCTTCTCTAGCTTTGAGGTCTTGGGCGCCTTGTTAAGCTTTTTCAAAGGGTTAAACAAGAGACTATTCAAAACTGGCAGGAAAAGAAAAAAAGTAACCAACCCCTAGAGAAAACTAAAGAGATAATGACAATTCAGTGGAAACTTCTTTGGAGAGAAGAAAAGCGTTGTGTAGAGAAAGCAGCGCAGGTTGTGTGCAGGTGCTGAAGACAATGGGGTCGAGAGCAAAGCAGAAAGCCTGGGCATTCGCAAACCCTACTACAGCTGAGTCTCCTCCAGGTACTGTAAGCCTGACAGCATATTTATTCATGGTAGTATATGGATGACATAGATATCACCCCTCCCCCACCCTGACAAGGCGTACCTTTCTCTTCACAAACTTGTCCCAGTAGTTATTAGGAAAAGATCTGAAAACAAAGATGAAAAAGACAGGTTCTTAATTACTAACTTCAAGGCAAACACATCGAGAAACTTCCCAGTTTCCAGATCTGTGATCTTAGGTTTCTGTCCTGCTCCCCGAAGACTTCAATCCTTGATTGAAGTTCAGAGTCCTCCCAGAGGTCCCTCCTGCCTTACAGTTCCATGGCTCTGTATCAACTCTGAGACACTTGGAAAGCCTCTCTAGTTTCTGTCTCAAAATGTTGGTTAAGAAAAGGAGGCATGCTGTCAGGCTAACAGGAAACCTGTTGTTGGCTGTTTTGAAGAGCCATCCTGCTTTGCGTACCTGTTGCCCCTGCTACCCTGGTGTCACACTCTTGGACAAGTCCCTACCACAGCCTAGTGGGCCTCCTGAATCATTTCTGCTGTTCCTCTGGGGACACAAATCCAGCTGTTTCTTGCCCATTCCCTGGATCGCAATATACAACAGAAACAATATTCAAAAGGAAATGAATGTCTACTTCCCATTCCATGATTAATAGTGACTGGGGAGATGGGCATCATAGGTTGTCCTGAGATACATAACAAGCTCTCTTACATCCCTGTTTCCCAACCATAAGGCGCTTTGGTTAATTTATAGAGGGATTCTATTGACCCCATGTTTTCTCCACTTCCTCTCCCCATGTACTCCTGGCCCCAGATTCTTCTCTTCTAGGGGTGGTATCTCGTTCCATGATATACCAACCTCCCCAGAGACATCATGTTTCTCTGCCTGCAATTTTTTTCTAGTTCTATTCCAAGTTTTTTCTTCTCATTAAAATAAAGACGAAGACAAACAAACAAAAAACTGCCATCCTTTGGAATGTTCGCAAAAATGTTTAAAATGGGTTGCTTCTAGTCAGGACGAGCTGGAATGAACCTCCCTGGGAGGGTTCACTCCACAACCATCAGGTTGCAGCTGGAGCAGAACCAGCCCTTGTGGTATGAGTTCTTACTGTTTTCCTTTACATGAGTCACTCTCTGTGGGTCTGAGTTATGCAGCAGGCTCCAATTTGACAAAGACCACCAGTTCATGATAAGGAACTGAAGCCTTGTATCCAAAGGGGTGGCAGCCTTGAGGGTAAAAGTTTTCTCACAGATTTGTTTTGGTTTCTGTTAAAATTGTTTATTCATCTTAATCATCTAATTGCCAATTAAAAACAAATGCTGGTATTGTGGAATAAAATGCTAGTAGGCATATTTATAAGATGAAAAGTATTTTTACTCTTTTCTGTATGCATTGCTACTTGATTTTTTTTTTATGCACCACATTTAGAATCTACAAGAATAAGAATCAAGCCATCTTTCCTCTGCCATCTTGATACCTCCCCCTCCCTCCCCCTCGTTTGTTTTGTCAGGTTTTGCTTTTGTTTTGTAGGGTTTCATTACATAGCCCTGGCTGACATAGAATTCACTACATAAACAAGGCTGGCTTCAAACATAAAGTGGCACTCCCAGCTGTTTCTAAGTGCTGGGATTATACATTGGCTCCTCATGATCAGCTGCCTTCTCTCTTATATATAAATGTTCTCGAGCATATACCCAGAAGAGATACCCAGCATGTAATAAGGAGCATACACCTTGGTCTATTGGTCCTATTTTTGTCTGGAGTAGAATATGTCTAACCTCCTAACTAGGGCTAAGGTCAAGAAGTTCCTTGAAGGTAGAACATACATTTTTATTTGATTACATGC
>JADRCD010144664.1:0-23808 GCA_019843815.1 Montemys delectorum
CCCCCCCCCCCCCCCCCCCAGGCTCCTGTTCTTAAGGCCTCTAGGCTTCTCTGGCATTGGTGGGGGAAGGGAAAGCCAGGATAGCACCGGGACCCAGTTCACAGACAAGCTCCGCCTCTGCCTGACCTTGTGAACTCAAACAAGTCCCCTTCCCATTCTGGGTCCTCTGGAGAGAGGGTCATCCTGGCCAGAGTCACGCACAGTGACCGAGTGGCAATGTTCAGTGTGGTCTCAAAGTCCCTGGGCTTCTCAGAGTGTTAAATCACCTCCTGCCTGGTGACTATCATTTCTGGGGCAGGGGGTGTGTGCTGGCCCCACCCTGGATTTGACACCCTCCCCTGGCTGTGCATCTCCCCCAAAGCTGCCTGTGCCCTGGGTCCTGGATACCATGGCTGTGACTAGTGATTGCTTGTGGTGATTGGCTCCGTTAGGCCAATATCACCCTCGGCTGGGTATCCTTTGCACAAGGTGGGGGAAAATAGGGGTCCGGGCAGGGGGGGCACTCTGCCTTTGGATGAGCTGGCAAACATCCCTACTCCCCCATTTATCCATCCCTGTGGATCCTTGAGGGCCACTAGGGAGCCCCGTCCCTAGCCAATCAGCATCTCCAAACCTTGTCCAGCCATCTGTCTTCAGGGCTGGGATAACTTGGTGTGTTCTCCTGGGACCCTTCAAGCTAGCTTCTAGTTGTGTTAAGGTGGGGCCAGAGAGACAAGGATGAGGAATAGATGGTTTAGGAAAATGCAGTGTGGGGTAAGGATGGGAGGAGACACTCAGAACCTGGGCATTCACATCTAGAGACCTCTGGGATGGAGCTGAATTTGGGAAAGAGCTCTCCCCTCAACACGCACACATTCCCACCCTCCACACACACCCCTCCCATCCTTCTGGGGGTGGGGGGAGAAAGGCCCTGACTGGATGGTATCTAAGCAAGCCAGTGCCAGGCTGTCAGAGAGGGTGCCCACCTCCCAGCAGGCACACTTCCTCCTCCCCTCCCCCAGCCCCAGCGGATGCAGCAGTTCACACTCTGGATTTATTATTGTTCTCAGTTCTGCCCCCCTCCTCCCTGGGAAGCGCCTGCAGCCTGGCAGCCTGGCAGGAACCTGCTGTCTCCTTGTGGGTGCCAGCATGGCCCCTTATCTCCATTCAGTCTCCTTGTGCCAGGGTCAGACCACTCTGGGGCTCGACGCTAGCTAGCCAAGGCCAACCTGAGTCCTTGCATCCCACAGCAAGGGGTGCCCAGCAGCTGATCTATCACCCCCCTGTCCTACAGTGGGCTGCACCCAAGCAAAGGAGGAGGTCAGAACTAGCCCAGCATGGGGGCGCGGGGGGGGGAAGCAAAGACCCAGTGGGATGGCAGAAAGGCAAAAATAACATGGAGACATCCCTCCAGCCAGTTGACACAATTATCTCTGTCACACTAGAGAAAAACAGAGGGGAAGGCAGCTGTTCTGGGTCCCCCTGCCTGCCCCAGGCGGCTCCTCCCCTCTGCCTCAGCCTCAGTGCAGATTCCAGGGGCAAGACCCAGAGGTTCTCCGGACTGGCCTTTTAGGGTCTCGATGGATTTACGGCTTTCCCTCACCTAGTTCCCAGACCGGAGGCTGCGGCTTGGCAGGAAGCTGCTGTTACCTGCTTCTCTGCCCAGACGCGCTACCCAGACACAGACATTTACACACATTCAGACGCGCGCGGGAGCCACGCCGCCTCAGCTTTTCTGGAGGGTCAAGGAGAGAGAAGGGAAGGGCAGTGGGGTTCTCTGCCTCCCCAGCAACCTCTAAGCAGAGCTCGGCTGGCTGATGCAGCTCCACGGCCTTTCCAGCCTCACTCCACACATCCTTTCTTGGTACCATCAGCCTTCGGCCCCTGCCTCTGCCACAGTTTCCATCACGGGTTTCCCTTCAGGTCCCTTACCTCGCCGCCGTGGCAGCTGGGTCCAGGCACTGTCTCCTGTAGTGGGCAGCACCCGATCTCTGTGGACCGTGGAGCTGGCTGGCAAGGGTCACGTCTGGATGATGCACTCTCCGTGGCGTGTGTGTGTGTGTGTGTGTGTGTGTGTGTGTGGTGTGCAGGAGGCACCTCGGCCCCTCACTCACTCACTCACACACGCCCTCCTGCTGACGTCAGGATGTGCTGGAGGGAGGGGATTGGGATGGGAATTTGTACTCCTAGCTTAAAGGGACACTAAGCTATCTCTTCTCTAGCCCAGACACCACCTCCTGAGCCAGGCAAGTGCTGGGTGAGTGGCTAAGCTGCGTCACTTAGCGCTTTACTGCTTCTTGTTTTGGAAAGTGGCTTTTATTGCTGGGCCAAGGTATAATTTGCTCTACTAGGTCAGGGTAGGAGCTGGAGAATCAGGACAGGAAGAGCTAGAGACATTGTGCATTCTTGGTGATTGGGGAGTGTTTCTGCTCAACGGGAGGGCCTGCAGGGTGGGAGGGTACATTCTGGAGAAGGGAGGCCAGAGAACAGAGGAGACCCTCTGGGACCAAGCCAGGTTCCTAGGGACTCCCAAACATTCCATTCCCTCTGGAGTCTCAGATAGTGCCCAGCAGCTGTGCTCAGCTCTGTCCCCTCAGAGCATCTGAGATTTCCATGTAAAGAATGTGCTCAAATCTCTTTGGCACACACTACGTCTTTGGGAAGGGCTACCAAATCCAGGGAAAGAGAGTTCTAAAAGAATAATGAGTGCCTCTCTGTGTGTGTTTCTTTCTTTCTTTTTGTTTTTGTTTTTTGGTTTTTGGTTTTTTTTTTTTTTTTTCAAGACAGGGTTTCTCTGTGTAGCCCTGGCTGTCCTGAAACTCACTCTGTAGACCAGGCTGGCTTTGAACTCAGAAATCTGCCTGCCTCTGCCTCCCAAGTGCTGGGATTAAAGGCGTGCGCCACCACTAGCCGGCTGGACTTGACTCTTAAGGCCTCCAGTCCTCCCCAGGAGGGTAGCTAAGGCTCCATTGTCTATGAGCTCAGGGTCAGGCTTCAGGAGGCCTCTGCAAAGGGCTTCTCTGCCTCCTCCTCAACCTCAGCTTAGAGAGACATCTTCCCTGGGTGTCACTTTAGTACTACTGAGTCACCAGGAGGTGCCCTTAGTGCTGGCACAGACCAATAGGTCCCAGCCCTCAAGAGGATGAAGCCGATAGATAGATTTCAAGTTTGAGTCTAGCCTGAGCTACCTAGAGAGGCCCTGTCTCAAAAACAAAGAAACAAAAAACAAAACAGACATAACAGGAGCTGAAGAGATGACTCAATGGTGAAGAGCACTGGCTGCTCTTCCAGAGGACCCAGGCTCAACTCCCAGCAACCACATGGCAGCTCCCAACTGTAACTCCAGTTTCAGGGGATCTAACACCCTCACACCCTCACACAGACATAAATTCAGGCAATACACCAATGAAACATGAAATAATGATAACAAATTTAAACAATTAGAAAGAAATTTAGACGTGACAGAGCATACCTGTGACCCCAGCACTGAGGAGGCCAAGGATTGCCTAGACTCTCTGAGAAGACCCTTGTATCCTTAAAACAAAACAAAACAAACGCACCAGTGCTCAGTAGTTACAATGTTTTTCCAGGGAGCCTGCATGGGTCGCAGCTCCCACATAGGGCAAGTCACAACTGCCTGTCACTCCAGCTCCAGCTCCGGAGGGTTCCAATTCACCTGCACACGTGTGGCATGTTCTCACCTAGACACACATACACCATACACATAAACAAAAATCATTAAAAAAAAAACTCTGAAAGATGTACGCTGGAATGAAGGTAAAAATACCAAGAGGAATGGTAACAAGTAAGAAAAAAAACCTAATGAGAAAAGTTTAGATGTGCTTGGGGCTCCACAGAGCCATGCAGGATGCTTCCCCATTTATTTATTATTTATTTATTTATGGTTTTCGAGACAGAGTTTCTCTGTGTAGCCTTGGCTCTCCTAAAAAGCAATCTGTAGACCAGCCAACCTCAAACTCAGAGACCCACCTGCCTCTGCCTCCTGAGTGGCAGGAATGAAGGTATGCACCCCCACCCCCAACCCCCCCCAACCCCCCCCCCCCCCCCCCCCGTGCTTTGACCTTTCTTATGCATCTGACAGATTTGCTCATTTTTGTAGACCTTGCGGTACTAGAGAAGAAAGGAAGGCCAGCGTGGAGAAGACTTTGCCTGTGTTGGTGACCTGGTGAGTGTTGGGATGCAACACCACATGTCCACAAGCCCAGAAATGTTGTTGTGGGCTTTGGGTTTTATTTTATTTTATTTTTATTTTGTTGTTGTTGTTGTTGTTGTTGTTGTCGTCTTGTTTTTTTGGAGACTAGGTTTCTCTGTATAGCCTTGACTGTCCTGGAACTCACTCTGTAGACCAGGCTGGCCTCGAACTCAGCAATCTGCCTGCCTCTGCCTCCCAAGTGCTGGAATTAAAGGCATGTGCCACCACCGCCCGGGGTTATTTTATTTTTTAGACAGGAGCGAGCCTTGGTTGGCCTGGAACTCATTCTGTAGACCTGGCTGGCCTTGAACTCACAGAGATGCATCTGCTTCTGCCTCCTAATTCCTGGGATTAGGGGTGTGCACTGTCACATGAGGCCCTTCCTAGCACTTCTTAGATCATTTATGCTCAGTCTTGGCTTCTGACAGTACAGGAAAGACTGGACCCCTGTCTGTGTCCACAGAAACCCAAAGTGCTGCCTTTATTCTAGTCCTGTTCTGAGCACCACACCAAGGAGTCTTTTTCTCCCTTTCGGGTTCCCATTTCCTTCTTTGTCTTTTTCTTCTTTAAAAACAAGTGAATTTCAGGTTCCTTTGGGACAAGGTCTGTCTGTGTAGCCCAGATGGGCCTCAAGCTTGTGACCTCCTCAGAGCTGGGGTCACAGGCATTCGCTCATCAGTCTCTGCCTCCCTTGTTTGTTTTTGAGACAGGGTCTCAAGTAGCCCAGGCTAGGTTTGAACTTGCAATAGAGGACCGTGAACTGCTGAGCATCTATATCCTGGACCCTGGGGTCACAAGCAGGTGCTACTGTTACTGTACCTTCCCCACTTTTTCTCTTCTCTACCCCCAAATTCTCTATTCCTCCATCTCTTCCTCCAATTCTCTCAGGGGGCGTCATTGTCTTACAGCTCAGAAGTAATAGACTGGCAGAACAGAGACCTAAGCTAGCCTTGAACTCACTAAGTAGCCCAGGCTGGCCTTAAACTCACAGAATCTTCTAAACACACCAACCTGTCCTCGAAGGGGAACGCAAGGCAGTGATGGATTCTTGAGAATTCTGTTGCCTGCCATCTACTTTCCCACCTGCAGGGACGGCTTGGTGTCACATGGTGGAATGACCCACCTCTTCCCTCTCAGTCCCAGAATCCTTAGTCCATTCTGGCCCAAAAGAGCCAGTGACCCAACCTGGGATCCAATATTGGTGCTTAGTCTGTCTTTCCAGTGGCCTTGAACTAAATGACCAGGGAGTGGCCAGGGAGGATTTCTCTGAGCTCCGGGGATGCACCAGGCTTGTCTGATCCTAGAAAGCAGTTGTGCACAGAGGCCCTGTGCTCAGGTGGGCAGAGAGATCGATCCATCAGAGGACTAGGTCTCCATCAGAGGAACAGGTCGGGGCTGATACAGCAAGAAGAGTGGGGGAAGTCCGTGTTGGGAGTTGAGACCAGAGGGAGGTGGGAGGCAGGGCTCAAAGACCGGTTGTGTGGAGTCCTTGTGTGGATTTGGTCCTTTGTGGACCAGGCTAAGGCTGAGGCTAAAGTCTTCTCATCTTCTTGCCTTTCTGACCCTGCCACTGGTAAACACAAGCTGGGGCTGTCAGGCAGCAGAGCACAGTGAATGAAGGAGGGAGGCCTCGGTTTGAAACAGTGTGGTGATTACCCCACGCACACAGAGAGACCACAGCTGTTCATTCAGGAAGTGAGCAGCGGAGACACACCCGCCCACCCACCAGCCGCTGAGTAACAAAGAAATCTGCTTGCATCCAGGGGCTCCGAGTGAAGGCTATTTTTGTGAGGAGCTTGAATTTTCAAGCTCTTCTCCTGGAAAGCCTTCCTCACCCGGGAGAAGCAGAGAGGGGAGGGGAGAACCTAACAGCCTTGAGGTCCTCTGAACACACCTCTGACTCACTCCTGAAATCCACTATAACCAAGCAACAATGCCAGGCCCTGACCAGCCTGGCACCAACCCATTTAACTCTTCAGTGCACACAGATCCCAGTGGTGTCCATGTGCCGAAAAGCTGAGTCGAGGAGAGGTTAAGACCCCTGTCCACCCGGGTGTAGTGGCTCGTATGTGTAATCCCAGCACTCGGGATGGTGAAGTAGGAGGATTGCCTTGAGTTTAAGGCCAGAACGGCCCGTCCACAAGTGAGTTCCAGGCCTGCCTTCGATTCATAGTGAGTCTCTGTCTCACATGAGAGGGAAACAAGAAAACTTGCCCAGGATCACGACGTAGCTGCCATTGGAGGTGATGTTAAAATACAGGGTTCAAAAAGACTCAATGGTGCACTCCTGTTACCCCAGCACTTGGGAGGAAGTAAGAAAATCAGGAGTTTGAGGGCAGCCTGGGCTACAGAGGCATACTTTATCTTGGAGGGTGAAAAATAAAAAGCTCAGGCTCTGGCTTTGTGCTATTCTTGTTCTTTCTGCCACAGTGTATTTGAAGTGGCTTCTTATTCCCTGGGCACCCATCTCCGCTGCCGCTGCCATGGGACACTTCTCCAGCCTGCACTGACATTTCTGCCCCGTAAATTAGGGTGGCCCTTTCCACTCCCCTGCCACCAGCTGATCACCATCCTCACTAATCTAAGTACTATTCTGCCAGACCCAATCTCTTTGGGCACTTAAAGAGTAATGTGTCTCTTTACGTGTACCTTCCACACGCTCACTGTGGGCTGTGGGAGGAGGGCAGAGGCCGCTGCGGGGTCGCTTATCCTTTCAATTTTATTTTTTTGGTATTCCTGGACAGGGTTTCTCTTGCACCCTTGAGTGTCCCGAACTCCCTTTCTGGACCAGGTTGGCCTTGAACTCAAAGATCGGCCTTGCCTCTGCCACTGGAGTGCTGGGATTAAAGGTGTGCATCGCCATTGCCTGGCTAAATTTAAAAGTCTTTTTTTTTTTTTCTTCTCCCTCCAGCCCCACTCTCTCTGGCCTGGCTCATTCTGGCCCAAAGTTTTATTTATTATATGTAAGTACACTATAGCTGTTTTCAGACACTCCAGAATAGGGTGTTGGATCCCATTACAGATGGTTGTGAGCCACCATGTGGTTGCTGGGATTTGAACTCAGGACCTTCGGAAGAGCAGTCAGTGCTCTTAACCGCTGAGCTATTTCTCCAGCCTAAATTTTTAAGGTACAGAAAACTTACAACAACACTCTGACAAATCTTTAGATGAAGTTTATATTTTAGCAGAAGTTTAAGAGCATCACTTAAGCCAAGGAAAGGAGATGAGAAAAGCTATAGCATTCCGTTCACTTTTTTTTTTTTTTTTTTTTTTTTTTTTTTTGAGACAGGGTTTCTCTGTGTAGCCCTGGCCAACCTGGAACTCACTCTGTAGACCAGGCTGGTCTCTAACTCAAAGATCCGCCTGCCTCTGCCTCCAGAGTGCTGGGATTAAAGGCATGTGCCACCACTGCCCGGCTGGTTCTCTCCTTTCAGCATGTGGGTCTTGGGGATCAAACTCAGGTCCTCAGGATGCTTACAAACTCCTAGCCTGGCTCTCTTCTAGGCGCTGGAGAATCCAGAAGCAGGAACTTCTCATGGAGAAGGCAGTAAAGCAACCTAATAAGCACGTGCTGTGTGTTAGAAGGCGATAAATGTTTCAGAGAGCCAGTAAGCAGGAAGTGGGGAAAGGGGGACTGGGGGCAGGTGGCTTGTGTTTAAAAGGGGAGGTCAGGGAAGACCCAGCCTGGCTCCTCCCCAAGAGAGACGCTGTGCTTCAGGGTCCAGACAGGAAGATGCAAGTTTATTTTATTACTTGTGCTGGGGATGAATCAGCCTGCCTCCATCTTGGGCTTGTAAACCATCTTAATGTAAAGACAAGCTAGGATCATGCCTGTTCATGTTTAACCCTCTGTTTCTCAAGGATCAGGCTGTGTCCCGACTGTAACCTCATCTATAAATAGTTCTACTCTGCCTGTGCCAGGAAACAATGGCCATGTCTTTGTTTCTTTAAATGTATTTATTTTACATCCCGGACTGTGGTTTCCTCTCCCTCCTCTCCTCCTAGTCCTTGCTCCCTTCCCTCTCCCTCATCCATGTCTCTTTTTCTAAATATTGTTGTGGCCATCGTGCTGCCCTACCTTTGTTTCAAAAGCTTATTATAACCACTTGTTGTTACCACCACCTTGTTATGCTCGGCTCCTGTAAACTCACCTATTTGTCTGCCAGATCTCCCCTTTGGGAACCCCCTGCCTCTGAGCTATTAGAGCCCTTATCTTTCCCATGTCCAAAGCTGACTTTTCGAACCCTACCTTAGGGGGAGGCCTCTGTATTCGTTATGTGATTCAGAATGAGAAAGTTTGCTTTAATTCTTTTGTTGTTTGTTTGGTTTTTTTCGAGTCAGGGTTTCTCTGTAAGGCCTGGTTGTCCTGGAACTCACTGTGTAGACAAGGCTGGCCTCAAACTCAGAAATCCACCTGCCTCTGCCTCCCAAGTGCTGGGATTAAAGCGTGCACCACCACTGCCCGGCCCTTTTCCTGTTTTTGAAACAGGATCTCTGTTTGTAGCTCTAACTCTCTTGGAACTCACTATGTAGACCAGGCTGTCCATAGGCAATCAGAGATCCACTTGTCTCTGCCTCTCAAGTGCTGGGAATAAAGGCATAGGCCCCATGCCCAGCCCTTTCTTTTCTTTCCTTTCCTTTTTTTTTTTTTTTCTTTTTGGTTTTTTTCAAGATAGAGTTTCTCTGTGTAGCCCTGGCTGTCCTGGAGCTCACTCTGTAGACCAGGCTGGCCTCAAACTCAGAAATCCACCTCCTCTGCCTCCCAAGTGCTGGGATTAAGGCATGTGCCACCACACCTTCCTTTTCTTTTCAAACAGTCATGTCTGCCTCAACCGGCCTTGAACTCCTACTCACCAGCCACCCTACTGAATCAGCCTACAGGGCGGCCAGACTGCAAGCATGCCCCACTGTTAGCCCTACACTTTTAGATTTAACAATGAATCTTGAATGTCATTTTTAAAAAAAGATTTATTTATTTATTTATTTTATGTGCATAAGTACACTGTAGCTGTACAGATGGCTGTGAGCCATCGTGTGGTTGTTGGGAATTGAACTCAGGACCTCTGCTTGCTCTGGCCGCACTCGCCAAAGATTTTTATTTATTATTATATGTAAGTACATTGTAGTTGTCTTCAGACGCACCAGAAGAGGGCATCAGATCTCATTAGAGCTGTTTTAAGCCACCATGTGGTTGTTGGGATTTGAACTCAGGACCTTCGGAAGAGCAGTCAGTGCTCTTAGCAGCTGAGCCATCTCTCCAGCCCTTGAATGTCATTTCATAGCAGGTCATCGTCATTCTTTACATGTTTTGTTAAAAGATATACTATATATCTTGTCTTTTCCCTAGTAATGTTTCCCTTCTTAAAACTGGGGTCTGGTGTAGCCCAGTCTGGCCTTGAACTCTTGCCAGTCTTGCCTCACTCTCTCCAAAGCCTGGATTACAGGTGTGCCCCAACCTGCTCAGCAGCAGTTTCTTTTGAAACCATTGCTGGCATTAGTGCTGCTCTACAGGCACTGAGAACTTTATCATGGTCATCAGTGCCCGATTCCTGGGTTGTGGCGTGGGAGCTCCCTGCCCTGGACCTCTGACTTGACCCTCCTCACCCCCCACCCTCCCCTGACGAGCTCTCAGCTCCTCCTCCCTCAGTCTTTTACTCTAGGCAATCACAATTCTGCCGCCTTTTTGTTCATTCAAATAAGCCATATCTTCAATCCCTGGCCATCCGCCAGCCACTGATCTCGGCCCGGAAGTTGTAGAGAGAAGCCATACAATGTTCCTCTGCTGCCAGGGAGATTGTAGACTGAGTGGTTTGTGTATTTTGTAAACCACCCCAACCATCCTTGGAGCAAGACAGAGAATTAGTAAAGGGGCTGGATCTCTTCCTCCCCACCCCTTCTCTTTCAAGCACCACATAAACCATAAACTAAAAATTTGTGCTGACAAGTTGTTGAGCTGAATACCACAAAAGGGGACTGAATTCTGCAACCCTGGGTTCCGCAGCCCACAGGCCTGGGCCCCGTCCAGCTGAAGCTCTCGGGCTGCGGTTCGGCTGTTTCTGTCTCTTAGCTAAGCTCCCCAGTACTCCTCAGTGCCCAAGACCTCCTCATACTGACCAGCTCGTTGCCTCTTGCTGCCTGCCTGCCCCTCCTCCGTTCCACAAGGCCACATAAGAACCCTTCTCCCTAGTCTCCCTGCCCCCTCCAGCTACTTCAGATCCAATGTCCACCCAGCTGATGTGTCACTGTGTGTCATTTCCAGGATTCCATTCCCAACGCCTACATGGTGGCTCATAATTTGATGTAACTCCAGTTCCTGGGGATTACAGGTTCTTTTCTGATATACACACACAGACACACACAGACACACACACACACACACACACACACACACAGAGAGAGAGAGAGAGAGAGAGAGAGAGAGAGAGAGAGAGGAGAGAGAAAGAGAGAGAGATGCATGCAAAACACTTCATAGATACACATAAAAACATAAAACAAGTTACTTACTGATATTATGAAGGTCATAGCTAATTAATTCTTACCTCTCCTGTCAGTCCCCTGAATCACTTTGTTTCTAAACAGTGGAAAGGTACACTGTTGTCTTACATGTGTTATGAGGCTGGGTTTCTCTGTTTAGCCCTGGCTGTCCTGCAACTTGCTTTGTAGACCAGGCTGGCCTCGAATTCGAATTGACTGAGATCCTACTGACTCTGCATCCGAACTGTTAGGATGAAAGGTATGTACCACTAACACCCAGCCTGAAATACCTTATTTTTTTCCTCCTCCTCATTTTTTTTGGGGGGGAGGGGTGTGTGTTCGGTATATCTCTGACTGTCCTGTACTTTCTTGGTAGACCAGGTTGGTCTTGAACTCTCAGAAATTTGATAGCCTCTGCCCCTCCGAAGCATTGGGATTAAAAGTGTGCAGCAAATTTTTCTAGGCTTTTTGTTTTTGTTTTTGTTTTGTGAGACAGGATTATTTTGTTCAGTCCTGGTTGTCTAGGAACTTGGTCTGTAGACTAAGTTGGCCTCAAACTCTGAGATGTATCTGCCTCAGCCTCCCAAGTGTTGGGATTAAAGGCGTGTACCACCATTGCTAGGCCTTTTTATTTTATTTATTTATTTTTTTGAGAAAGAGTCTCAAAAAACAAACAAAAGTCACTTGTACCCCAGGCTAGACCTAAATTCACTATGTAGCTGATCTGAATGTCTAGTTTTTCTGTTTTTACCTCCCAAGTGCTGGAACTACAGGTATGTTTGCTACCATGTCTGGCTGACCAAAGATTTGTGTGTATGTGTTTTTGTTTTTTTTGTTTTTTTTTGGGGGGGGGAGGGACACGCTAAAACAGGGTCTCATTTTGTAACTCAGGCTGGTCTTGAACTTGCAGTGATTATCCTGCCTCAACCTCCCCTGTGCTGGTATTACAAGCGTGAGGCTGTTTGCATTCAGCTGTTTAAGGACCGAGGGTGCTGAGTTTTGGTGAGTACATACTATCACTACTTAAAATCACTGTCATCCAGAAAGCCCTGGTGATCCTTTTTTGCCCACTCTCTTGGGTGCTTGTCTGGAGTTAAAGACTATTTTGAACGTGTTATATTTGTATTTTCAAAGGATCTCTCTGGCTGTTATGCAGAAGACAATCAGGCGCTAAGAGCAGACTTGTCGCCTAGCAACCAGACTCGCTCAGGAGCCCGGGGTTTGGCTAGGTTCGGAACGAGGTTCCGCCCTCTCCGCGCTCTACCCCGCCCCTCGTCTCTCACTAGCCGGAGAGTGCAGGCGGCCCCGCCCACCTTCCGGCCCCGCCCCTCACGGGAGCCTCGCGCAGCTCCGCGACCCGCGGGGGCGGGCAGACGCTTCTTATTGGTCAGTTTTCCGGAAGCTGAGTTGATTTGGTTTGGCGAGCCCTGCGCTACGACCTCGAAGCCGCTGGACACGCGTGGATGGTGCGTGGCTTCCACGCGTGCTGCGGACCGGACCGGACGGGACCGGACGGGACTGGACGGGACTGGACGGGACGGGGCGAGGCCGGCGCTCCTCCAAGGCTGGCGCGATCAGGCCACAGTTTGCCCCGGGAGAGGAGCGTGGCGTTCACCAGCGGGCCCCCAGGCCCTCCCGCGCGGCTCGGGTGCCCCTCGCAGGCCCTCGTGCTTGACAGTCTCTCCAGCTTCCAGAGCCCCAGTGCAGGATGTTCGTGCTGGTGGAGATGGTGGATACCGTGCGCATACCACCGTGGCAGTTTGAGCGGAAACTCAACGACTCCATTGCTGAGGAGCTGAACAAGAAATTGGCCAACAAGGTACTGGGCCCTCGGGTTGCCCGGCAGTGTCCGTACCGGTCCCGCTGCTAGTCTGGCCGTCGCCTGCTTCAGCTTTGGCCTTGCACACTTAACGTAACTTCATGTCAGGGTCTCTTTGCTTCGCTTCCTTATGAACCAGACTTGGATGACAAAATGTACCCAAGGGAATCAATGGGCTGGGCGAGGTAGTACACACCTGTAATCCCAGCTTCTTGGGCTATTGAGGCTTTTGACGATCCTTGGTTCGAGGCCAGCGTGGGCAACATAGTTAGCCCCTGTCTGAAACAAATTAAAAAACATCGAAGCTGCTGGAGGTAGCGCACGCCTTTAATCCCACCACTCTAGAGGCAGAGGCAGGCGGGTCTCTGTGAGTTCGAGGCCAGCATAGTCTACAGAGGGTGCGCTAGAACAGCCACGGCTACACGGAGAACCCTTGTCTCAAAACAAACAAACAAACAAACAAAAGCATCAGGATGTTGAACAGTGCTTAAAATTTGCTTGATATTTGTGGGGTCACTGGTTCGATTCTCAGTATTGCCAAAAAAAAAAAAACCGGAGAGAGCGAGCACAAAATGGGTTTCTAAAACGGAAATTGGAAAATGCCTGTTTCTTCATTCAATTACTGTGCAGTCTTGGCCAAGTCACCCTCTCTGCGCCACAGTTTGTGTACCTGTGTTGCCCACAGTGTGGAGTAGAGGTGAGAGGAGTGTGTGAAATTGAATTCAGCTGTCAGGTTTAGAGTAGCTTCACCAGCTGAGGCAGCTCTTTGGCCCCTTTCTTGTATTCATTTGGTTACTGTATTATTTTCCGTTCTGTGAATACAGGGTCCTTCTCTGACTTAATCCTTTACTATCTCCAATGGGAGACACGAGCTCTGCCCTTGTAGCATACTGAGGAAAAAGCGCTTACCTGGGAGGGTCTCATTGTAATGAGCTGGGGTAAATGCCATGAAAGACAGGCATTCACACAGCTGGAGAACAGAGGAGTGTCACCTGGGATGAAAGAGCTTGGCGACTTCTCAGGAAACAGCCATTCACCTGAGAGCTGATGGTGAGGAGAGGCCAAGTAGGGAGCTTCTATTTGGATGGTTGGAGCAGGTTGGGTGTAAAGAGCTGTGGAGGCAGCACAGTTAGCTCGTGCAAAGGTCCTGAGGCAGGAGGGGCTGTGGCATGTAAAAAGGCAGGGAATGCCAATGGCGCTGGAACAGAGAGGGTGATCTAGGAAATGTAGCCGGAAGCCAGACCACAGAGGGCCTTTATAGTCCAGGCTATGCTGTAAAGCTTTTTTGTTTTTTTCCGAGTCAGGGTTTCTCCGTGTAGCCCTGGCTGTCCTGGAATTCATTCTGTAGATCAGGCTGGCCTCAAACTCAAGAAAAAGGCTTGCCTCTGCTTCCCAAGCACTGGGATTAAAGGCGTGTACCCGGCAAGATTGGCTTTATATATAGGAGACAGGTCGTCCTTTTACCGGGACTGAGGCCCGAGGAGGAGGTATGCACACAGATCTGAGGCTTGTCAGGTGGAGGAGGAGAGAATTCCGATGACTTTTTCTTTTTTTGAGACAGGATCTCATTAGGTAGCCTTGCTGGCCTGGAACTTGCTATGGGTTAGTTTGGCCTTTCAATCCAGAGAACTGTCTGCCTCTGCCACCCAGGTGCTAGGATTAAAAGTGTGTGTCACAGTCCTAGCTGTAGTAGTGCTGCGAGGAAACACTGTGACCAAGGCAACAAGAGAAAGCGTCTTATTGGACGTTCCAACTCAGAAATCCGCCTGCCTCTGTCTCCCGAGTGCTGGGATTAAAGGTGTGTGCCACTACCGCCCGGCCCTTAAGCAGTCAAATTTATGTGCCTGTGAATGCTATACCTATTGAGCCACGACATCCAGGTCTTCCTTCTTTCTTTCTTTCTTTCTTTCTTTCTTTCTTCTTTTTGTTCAATTACATGGATTTATTTTGAATGTGGATGTATATACCACAGAACATATGAGTAGGTCACTGCACAGCTCCTGAGAAGGGCTCTGGGATCCAATGTTGGTTGTTAGGATTGGTGGCAGGCGCCTTGACTACTGAGCCATTTTGCCAATACCATCTTCCTCTTAGCTTTTTTTTTTTTTTAAAGATTTATTTATTTATTATATGTAAGTACACTGTAGCTGTCTTCAGGCACACCAGAAGAGGGAGTCAGATCTCATTACAGATGGTTGTGAGCCACCATGTGGTTGCTGGGATTTGAACTCGGGACCCTTGGTAGAGCAGTCTGTGCTCTTAACCACTGAGCCATCTCACCAGCCCTCCCCTCTTAGTTTTGAGACAGCATTTCATGGGACTTGAACTCATTTTACATTCACCGTGTAACCAAAGATGGCTGTGGACTTCTGATACCCCTGCCTCCTGTCTCAGCTGCAGGGATTACAGGCAGGGATCAAGGTGTGTGGTTGAGGCCAGTTCACTGGATCCTGAGAGAGAAGCCCTCGCAGGGAGCTCTGCCCCAGCTCGGAAGCATTCTCATGTGTCTGTAGTCTCTGAGCAGCTCTTGTGAGGGCTGGGACTAGGGGTAGTGTTGGTGGCAGACAGACGTGCAGACACTGAGCCAAGTCACACCAGAGTGTGTGGCGTGGGCTGTGTGGGCTTCTGGTCTGTGGAAGGGCCTTGGCCACATATCCCTGTATGAGCCCCGTCTAAGGCGGTGTGAGAGTGATGGCGCTCTCACACTTCCTGGCTGATCTGGGACACAGACTTTGGGACACTGGGAAGTGTAACTTAAGCAGGGACAACAAACTTCTGACATTGTGGTCTGACTCAGCCAGCAGCAGACTTCATGTCTGTCCTAACCACTTAACACTCTAGCTACTGTCTCAGATTTGAACGTGGAAAGCTGAGGCTAAGAGGCAGAATAGTGTCCATGCTGGTCCCTCAGTGAGGCAGAGCTGGCATTGGAAGCTGGCTTGTCACTCAGGCCCTGGCCTTTCCAGAGTTCTGCATCCTGAGGTCCCTGCCACCGTTACTTCCTGCAGAGCTTGCTTGTAACTGTGAGGGTTTTGGAGGGCCAGGCCCTGGGTCACTGTGTGTACACATGTGTACACAGGTCGTATACAACGTGGGACTCTGCATTTGTCTGTTTGATATCACCAAGCTGGAGGATGCCTATGTATTCCCAGGGGATGGAGCATCACACACCAAAGGTGAGTGCCTTCTCTTGCTAGGGGGCCATATTTCTTAGGGTTTGTTTTTCTGTGGCAAAAACTCAAGCTCCCATGCCTCTTCAGGTGGTGGGAGACCAGGGCCCCCGGTCCTAATTCTTCTAGGAATTGACTTCAGTGACTGAGTATGCATGTCCTCCGTGGGCCTTAGTTTTTTTACCTGTAAGACACCAGTGTGGATGCGGTATTCTCAAAGCCACTACAATTTCAGATTGTGGTTCAGCCTGTGTGTCCCTAGGGTTCGATCTAGTGACCCTGATATTTGCCCTGCCCCCATGCTGCTCATTGCTTCATGGTGAGATGGCCCTCTAGGTAAGGGGCCTAAGTTGTGGCTGTTACTGGCCGGAGAGCAGAAGGCAGGGGAAGAGCAGGCTAATTGGGTCTAGGGACCTAAAGGGACAATAGGACACAGCAATTAAAAGTGTCCTTTGGGCTGGGCAGTGGTGGCACACACCTTTAATCCCAGCACTTGGAAGGCAGAGGTGGGTGGTTTTCTGAGTTCGAGGCTAGCCTGGTCTACAGAGTGAGTTCTAGGACAGCCAGGGCTACACAGAGAAACCCTGTCTTGAAAAAACAAAACAAAACAAAAGTGTCCTTTGGGACTAGCAAATGGCTCAGGGGTAAATAATAATGTGCTTGTTACACAATCCAGAGAACTGACTATACAGCATTCTCCTCTGATCTCCATATTACGATATATATGTGTGCGAGGGCCTGCACGAATGTACGCGTGTGGTCTCCGAGCAGGGATGGTGATACATACTTGTAATCCTAACACTTGGGACATGGAAACAGGAAGGTCAGGAGTTCCAGGCCAGCTTGGGATACCCAACAGTGATAGCAGAATCTATACTTCAGGGCTTCCAGGAGGACTAAGAAATTAATATAGTAAAGCTCAAGAGGGGACCTTGGCCCTGAGAGAGTATGGATGGGGATCGCTGTTTCTGTTGGTTTTGTGGGCTGCTTGGGTGATATTCTTCTGAACAGTTAGTCAGGGCTGGTCTGAAGTTCTGTGTTCACATGGCTAAAACTAAGGGACAGACAAAGAGACTCTGCCCCTTGTTGAGGGAAACTGCAGTAAAACTGAAAGGTATGTGCATCTGCTGGGTAGAACCTGGAGGAGTGGTGGGCGGAGCTGGTGTCTAGGGCTCATCTGTTGCTTTGTCTCCTGGCACTGGGCAGCAGTGTGGATCCTCAGCTTGCCCAGCCTGTTAATGGAGCAGAGACAAAGTGACAGACATACAAGCCACAATGAACCTTGTCTTTGTGTTGGTCATCTTCTCAGCCCAGGGATGGGTGGGCGAGTGCTCTGGAGTGTTTGGAGACAGCTTGGGGTCTGTGCTGGCACCTATGACTAATCAGTTGACAGGGGTGTTGAGCTCTGCAGAGAGCTCCAGGAAACAGGCTGTCTTTGTGTGGATTAGGCATTTTCATGAGTAGAAAAGGGAGCCCAGAATGGAGAAAGCTGTGAGGAGCTCTGTTCTCAGAGAGGAGTGCCAAGCTGAGCTGGGCTCTGCACTTGGCCAACGGCAAGGCTTCTGTTCTCAGAGAATGCTGAGCTGAGCCAAGGAGCCTGTTGTCCAAGAGGCACGTGCTAATAGGTGTCCAAACTTCAGGAAGGCCAGGAACAATGCTGCCTGTTACATTGGTGGTATTTGGCACTTGGTCTCCAGGATTGGATTTTTTTGTCCCAAACACTCGGCTCATTTCTTGTTTACTGTGGGAGATGTAAAGTACATCTCACAGACCTATTTGAATTCTAGCTCTGACCCCTGGGATGGGGGTCTGGGCAGCTAAGAACACCGCGTCACACTGTGGGATTACCACTCGGAGCTCTGAAATCCTTGGAGGACCATGGAGCACTGCAGGAGCATCAGAAACTCAGGGGGTCAGACTTGGTGGCAAGCCTCTTTATTCACTGAGCATTTTTGCTGGCCCTCTTCTGCTTTCTGGCTTGTAGAACCTGACCAGTGACTCATGTGAGTGGAATCGGGAATTTGTCCTTTTCATAGAAACTCAACACAGCCCAACAGTTGGGGAGTACACATCTGGGATCTATTTTCTTTTTCTTTTTCTTTTTTTTTTTTGTTTGTTTGTTTTTTGAGACAGGGTTTCTCTGTGTAGTCCTGGCTGTCCTGGAACTCACTCTGTAGACCAGACTGGCCTCCCACTCAGCAATCTGCCTGCCTCTGCCTCTGTTTCTGCCTCTGTGTAAGTGGCCCACAGCTGCTCCTGGCTGGAATCTGGAGAGTTAGCGGACACCTCGGTCATCTTCAGGTTGTCACCTCACAGAGGGTAGAGTGCAGTTGGACAGAGCTGGGCATGGTAGGCCCTGATGTCCTAAGATGGGTGCTGGCAGGCTAGGCCACTGAAGGAGTCCTGGTAGAAGCCTGTGCTGGTAGTAAGTCTGTCTGAACAAGATGCCTTCAACCTTGTGGCCTTGTCTGAGGAAAAACATAGAGCAGCGATTCTCAGCTTGTGTCACAACTCCTTTGTGGCTTGAATATCAGATACTTATATTAGGATTCATAACAGTAGCAAAATTACAGTTATGAAGTAGCAAATGAAATGACTTTATGGTTGGGGGTCACTACAGCATGAGGGACTGTATTAAAGGGGGCCACAGCACTAGGAAGGCTGAGAACCGCTGCCGTAGAGTCTATCCATGGCTGAATGGGCAGGAGAACTGTGTGGTTGGAGCAGGACACAGCCTCTGAGCTGCCTCCTCTTCCTCTGTGTGGTAGAATAGGGCGTCTGTCACAGGAGGCTTATATGGGCAGTCTGATGGCAGAGAGTATTTTCCTGGGCGAGAGGGCCAGTGAGGTGTGGCCTCTGCTGAGGCCAGGAATCATTCTGGTGTTGGTACAGCTTTAGCCAGTGTTTTCCTTGGGTAGGTGAGTAGGAAGCACAAGGGACAAGGCCCGAGAACCCATGAAGTCACCTACGTGTCGTCCTCACCACAGGCAGGCAGCCGTGGGGATTTTAGTCTCGTATCTCAGGTCAGCTCTGTGCTGAGGGTAAGCTTGGTCAGGCATCAGGAGACAGGAACTTCCTTCCAGGCCGGGCCAGTCGGTTCTATCCTTTTGGAATGTGAAGGACAGCCTGAAGGTTGTTTGGAATTGACTTTGGGGTCACTAATGGCCCCGAATCTAGGCTCAGATGTGACTGAGATGGATTTGGAAGGCAGCCTCAGCTCCAGGGCAGCAGCTGCTGATGGTTCCTAATGGGAACCAAGCTGTGACCTTGCATAAGTGAGGGAGAGTTGGTTCTCTGCCTTAGTGGACAGGTCTAGGCCTGCAAGAGGACTCAGCACAAAGCACTGGGTGAGTGAGATGGACATTGGAGAACACGAGCGGCTCCAGGCTCTGCAGCCTTCTTGGCAGGCCTGGTGTGACTACAACAGTGTGGCCTTCTTTTCTAGTCCATTTCCGCTACGTGGTGTTTCACCCTTTCCTGGATGAGATTCTCATTGGGAAGATCAAAGGCTGCAGCCCGGAGGGTGTGCACGGTAAGGTGCCCTGATTTCTGGGGTAAGACTGGAACACGGTGGGGTGGGCAGTGTATGCTGACCGTGTGGTCCAGAATGCAGCTGAATCTTTCCTATGGCATCAGAGAAGCTGCCCAGCTGCAGCAAAAGGAGGAGTGTCTCACCCCCTCATGTGCTCAAGGATGGAGTAAGGGCCTCAGTTCTCCTGTAAGGCCACAGCTTAGATGGGTACTGGGCTGGTGGAGGTAACAGGCTCTAGTGCCTGTGGTCTATGTGCAGTGAGCTGGGAAGGCTGGGAGCTCTGTCCAGGGTGCTCAGCCTATGTGGGTAGTATAGATATAGAAGTGGGGCTTTGAGGAAGGAGGGGACAGATTGCCCTTGGAGACACCTGGGCCGCACTGGGAAAGGGACTTGCCATCTCTGCTGGGCTGTCCCTTTGAAGCCTCCATCTCATGTCATCATTTCATTTCTTCCAGTCTCTTTAGGGTTCTTTGATGACATTCTCATCCCCCCTGAGTCACTGCAGCAGCCTGCCAAGTTGTATCCTGTCAAGTATGATTTGGGGCAAGTAGACAGCCCTCCTACTGTGGTGACCCTGGCGGCTCTGTGATCTGCCACTACTGGTGGTGCTTGTGTGAAAGCTCGGGCACCTCTACTTCCTGTCTGACCATGGTATCCACATGCCCATGTCTGACTGGCTGGGGGATATAATAGAGCTGTACATACTTTTGGGGCTCTTGTCACTCCTAGTCACTTCACTCAGGTTGTCTCTGCAGGAGTCATTTCAGATGTCCCCAGCAGCTTCACCCTGGCCAGTTGCTTCCGTTTCCCAGGTTGTGGGATTTTCAGAGTTGGCCTGGAGTACAGAGCACAGCTTGTCTTCACCCCAGCTCTGGGGCTGTTTTAATGGGAATGTCACTGGTCTCAGGAGAGGCTCAGGTGGTGTGTGATAACTGCACTCCGGGCAGTTATGGAGAATGCAGTGTGCCACTAGAGGGCAGTATGGCTCTATAGGCTATGGGGAGGAGTAGTGTAGGGGCTCAGCCTCTCCTCTCTCCCAGGCCTGTGCAGGCAGAAGCAGGGCCCACATGAGATTGTGGAATCAAATCTGGCCTTGCTTTATTGTTCCTGCTCCTTAGGCAGGAGGCAAACTTGCCTCTCATCTTGAGACCCGGGCAAGCCCATGATCCGCCTGTCAGATTAGTGATGAGGATTAAATGAGAAGTGCAGGGCACCTAGATCCTTCTCATTTTGGGTCCTGGTACAAACTGGCTCCTCTTCAAGGGGAAGAAGCAGCTTTTACTGTATTTCCTAGCACAGATAGTCTCAACCTAGGGTTGGTTTTAACTAGGGTAAGTACTCAGAGGGCCTCAGCTTTACGCAAGCCCCTGGCACAATTGTGGCCTTGACGCTGGACTCCAGCGATGAAACTGAACAAGTGTGGGTATGGGAGTACGAGACAGAGGAAGGAGCTCATGACCTGTACATGGACACTGGAGAGGAGATCCGCTTCAGGGTGGTGGATGAGAGCTTTGTGGACACATCCCCCACAGGACCCAGCTCAGCCGAGGCTGCCTCTTCAAGTGAGGAGCTGCCAAAGAAGGAAGCGCCGTATACACTTGTGGTAAGCTGACAGGAGACTGCTTTCTTGAGGTTTCATTCCTAGAACCCCCTTAGGAGGTCAGGTCTCTTGTGATTGTCATCTGCCAATCATATTAGTCTGCTTTTGAGGGCTGGGGCCATGAGGTGGCAAGGTTGCTGTAGTTGATGGGCAGGCATGGTGAGAGGTTGGATATGACGAGAGGCTAGAGATCAAAACTGAAACCGGAGCATTGCTCCAGGAGAGTTTCTCAGTCTCCTGCCTCTCTGCCACTTTGGGAGCTGGGAAAGACAGGTCTGGGGCTGAGGAGAGAGTACCCGATTTCACTTGAGGCTGTGGAGCCTCTTTCCTAAAAACCTGGCCAGCTAGGGCCAAAGTAGTGATACGGCTCCCAGTCTCTCCACAGCCTCCCAGCTGTTGGAAACCCCAAACTTCCTTTGCCTGTTCTGGGCCTGCAGGTGCTGAATAGGGTGGGTACTAGTCTACCCTCTGTGCCAGGTAGCCCAGCTCTAAGGAGTGATGAGTGTACTTGGTTTCTTTTTTTTTTTTTTGTCTTTGGCAGGGATCTATCAGCGAGCCAGGCCTGGGCCTTCTCTCCTGGTGGACCAGCAACTAGCCCCAGAGCTCACAGTGACTGCCCAACCTGAAGACCCTGTCCAGACTTGTGGAGAGAGAGAGAGCAGTTGGCACTCTGAATGCTGCCTAGAGCCAGGCTTGGTGGGAGCAGGAGCAGTGACAGGTGCATGTCCTCTCCTTCCCTAGCACTGCACCTCTGGTCTGGAGCCACTCTGAATCGTTCCCAGAGTGTCATGGATCCAGGCTGGCTTCTCACTTGCTGTATAGTATAGAATACCCTGGAGTTTTGGATCCTATAGCTTCTACCTCTTAAGCGCTGGGATTACAGGTGTGCAGGACCACATTGAGCTTATGTGGAAGGTAGGGATGGGTCCCAGAGCTTGTGCACACCATGCAAGCATTCTACCAGCTAAGCTGCTTTCCCAGTACAAGGACTTTTTATTTTGTAATTTCTTCAGGGCTGAGGATGGAACCCAGGGCCTCTTTCATGTCAGGCAGGTGTTGTACTGCTGAGCTAGGCCAGTCTATCCTATGAACTTGTGGCTTTCAGTGACAGCAGAAACATTTAATAAATACTGGTGGCAGCAGCAGGAACCTCCCTATTTCAATAGCTGACATAATGATCTAAGGTCACTAAATTGTCCATCTGGGATAGCAAGCCCGCCCCACCCCAAAGGCCATTTAGACATGACCTTTCCCAAGCCCACAGATGGTAGGTCTTTGTTTATGAGACCAGACTGACTACTGAGCTTAGTGGCTCTGTAATAAAAGAAGAGGTCACTGTGGACAGTGCTTTGTGTCAGTGCTGTCCAAGCAGCACCTTCCTTGCACAGCATCTGGAAGGAGGAGCTTCCAGAATGAGCCCAGCCCACTCTGTCTAGGAGTAGAGATGGAGGCCTACCTCACAGGAAGCCTGGGGCTGCTGCTGCCTCAACTGTGACCATGAGCGTCCTTTGGGGATAGAACTGCCCCAGGTCCACAGATGACTGTCTAGTCCTGCTGTCCTTTTCTCACTGGCACTTGTGTGACCGTGGGCTGCCTAAGCCTTTCCATGTGAGATTTAGCTGATGGAGCCTAATGGAGAGAGCCTATCTTGTCGCAACTCTGCTGCAGAGGCTAGACGGGCAGACAGCATGCAGCATTTGTTTATTAGCTGTTTTAACTCTGTAGTCTAGGCTGGACTTGAACTCAGACCCATCTGCCCTTGCCAGGTGTGTACCACCACCAGCTGCTTTATCTTTAAGGTAGGTGCTGTGTCTGCTTTATCTCAGGAGAAAGACCAGGTCTAGTGCTGCAGCCCCAGGGGAACAGAGGAGGAGGCAGCTCTTAGTCCCTGAAGCTCTCCTCTACTGCATGCATATGTGACCAGGGTCCAGATGTGACCAAGGCCTGATGAAACCTTGGCTTGAAAAACCCTCCATTAGCCCATGCTGATAATAGTAGACACCAACCACTCTCAGACAGAAGGTTCAATAGATTAGGATCTTTTTTTTTTCTTATAAGAAGTTTCTCTAAAATCCTTCAGCCACCAGTGAAATAAATGATCAGGCAGAATAAAAACTTCTGTAGAGGGAGTGCTGTCATCAAAAATAAATACAGTTGCATGGGTTGCTCAAAGAAAACCAAACTGAACAGGAAGGCGGGCTAGGACACTATCATTAGTGCCCTCCATGGTGGTTCACTCTGGGCTGAGGATAGGGCAGGAAGCAGGTCTGTCAACGTCTCAGAGCAGGTGGTCGTGCTGGACAGACATCAGGCTCTGATGATGCACACCGACTTGTACTTGACACCCACCAGGGTCCAGAGTGGGACAGGACAGGCAGCCTGGCCCCTCACTGCTGCAGCTCCTTCATCCTGTTGAGAGCACTGCCTGCACGGAACCACTCGATCTGCGTCTCATTGAAAGTGTGGTTGAGGAGGATGGTTTCCTGGGTCCCGTTGGGGTGCTTGATGATGCAGTTCAGAGGCTGCAATAGAAAAATATCTATGGGTTGAGGAGTAGATGGTGCTCCTAGCACACAAGCCTCACTGGGGGCTCTTAAAACCCAAGATTGTATCAGGCAAGCTGTTGGGTACTAAGTGCCAGGCCAGGGCTCATGTCTGGGTTGGCTCCTTCAGCTGGACTGTGGATTCACAAAAGCTCTTGAATATGAATGGGTGTAGCAGGGCAGGAAACAAGGTGAATGCCCAACCCCGCCCACCCAAGAGATCCCTGGTCTGTCTTCCCCTCCTTCCTAGCCTCCTGACCTTGCCAGGGGCAAAGTCCTTCAGGCCTTGAATGGTCAGCTTGTCCACTGGATGAATCTTGTTGTAGTCAGAGGGGTCAGCAAAGGTGAGGGGCAGCAAGCCCTGCTTCTTTAGATTGGTTTCTGTTAGACAAACATGAAGTTGCAGCGTAGTTCCTCTACCCAAGGCTCCTTTAGCCCCAGGAGCACTCTTCTCTAAAACAGTCAAGGGCCCTGAGAC
>JADRCD010144665.1:0-47334 GCA_019843815.1 Montemys delectorum
ACACACACACACACACACACACACACACACACACATCATACACATATCATATACATATACAATATGCCCACCACATACACATTGCCCCACACACATATCACACACATCACACACATATATACTTATACACTCACCACATACACATCACATACACATCACATACACACATTGCCCCACACATATACACACCGATCTCACAAGCACACACTCATTATACACACACATTTTACACACAAATAACATATACATATATATAAAACATAGACATATACATATGACACCCACCACATACACACATATACATCATTCTACACACATAATCACCCATCTGTCACACATACATACACAGAAATTACACACATATCATATACATACATTTTATACACACATTTTACACAATACACATCACACACATACACACCCATCGCACACACACAAATAAATAAATAGTTCTGGGGCTATACAGCTCACTGGTGGTGCACGTTAATACCGTGCATTCAAGATCCATGGTTTGGGTTTATTTCGTTAAGCAATGTCTTTTTCTGCAGCTCAGGCTGCCCCAAATTCCCAACCTCCTGTATTAGCCTCCTGAATGTTAGGAATTGTAGGAGTGAGCTTGTGCTACCAGGCCCAGCCTCAACATCCTCTTTTAATGTGGGGTTAACTGAAGCTGTCCTTAAACTCCCAGTGATGATGGAATTAGGGATCTACACTACCAAACCCAACAAGATTTCTTCTTAACTTAAAAGTAAAAAAAAAAAGAAAAAAGAAAAAAGAAAAAAAAAAAGCTCAACAAATTAAGAAGTAGGCAAGAGACTGCCCCCCACCTCCGGGGGCTGGAGGTGGGGAGCCTAAAACATATCTCAAATGATTGTTCTCTGCCCTTGCCACTGAATGTCACCAGCATACTCACATGTGCTTGGAGCTAGTCACAGAGCTCTGCACCTTCCTTCCACAGCCCATCTACAAAGAAATGGGAGCAGAAGCTCTCCTAGCCATAAACCACCTAGACTCTCCTTCTGATCAGAGAGAGGCTGCAGTAGATCAGGGGCTCTCTATTGTTTCAGGTCTAAGCTGTGAGGCAAAGGCTTCTCTTCAGCCAGATGTTGAGAATGAAAGTGCGCTACGTCTCGGTCACCGTATTTCTATACAGAGATACTTCATTTATAGCAGCAGTTCTCAATACAATGTTTGTCAGGTAGGAAACTTCACACCTGGTGCCTGCCTTCTACCTCCATGTATTGTGATCTTGTGGTCCATATACTGTGGTCTTGACACTACCCCTGGGTTTGGAATCCCCAAATGATACATTATAATACTCAGTTTAGTCTGAGAGCCAGTATCCTAAGACAGAGCTTCTTTAACTTTTTCCAGTTGTGATCTCCTCCTGCCTGAGAAATTTTTATTCAACTCTGCGTATAAAGGTATAGAAAATGTGCATTCCAATCAGTTATGGCAGAAAACCATAAACAGATTTATTCCAAATTTATTTGGTTTACATATACTTTTTTTAAAGATTTATTTATTTATTTTATGTGTATGAGTACACTGTAGCTGTACAGATGGCCGTGAGACACCATGTGGCTGCTGGGAATTGAACTCAGAACCTCTGCTTGCTCTATCACAGGCCCCACTCGTTTCGGCCCCACTCACTCCAGTGTAATACACTGTAGCTGTTTTCAGACACACCAGAAGATGAAGTCAGATCTCATCACAGATGGTTGTGAGCCGCCGGTGTGATTGCTGGGATCCGAACTCAGGACCTTCAGAAGAGCAGTCAGTGCTCTTACCCACTGAGCCATCTCGCCAGCCCAATTTACATATACTTTGACTGCTTCTTAAAGACAAAAAAAAAAAAGTTAACATACTAGTGAGATGGACTTTCAACGTTCTCCTGCATTGTTTAATCGAAGCAAGCACAAGTTGAATGCTTGCCCTACACTAGCTATGCTAAGGATTGTGTGTATGGGGGGGGGGGTTGTTCAGCAGGACACACAGTCCTTCTCTTTAGAGTGCTTACAATCTTGATGGGGAAGATAAAATGTGAGCTGGGTAATTATATATTCAAATCAATAGGATGTAGAAGCTCTGAAAAATAGGCACTTTGACTTCTAGATACATATCAGGAAATGGTTCTGAGCAGTAGGGACATAGCATCCTTAAGAATGTGAACTGAGATAAAATAATCTAAAATACTGGTAGAGATTTCTCAGACCAAAGGATGGGGTTTTGTGTCACTGGGTGGGGGCAGGGGACAGCCTGAGAGAGTGATGTGGAAAGGTAGTCCCGTGACCAGGGCCATACAGACAGGGGCACAGAGAGAAACTTACAACAGCTGAGAATGCAGAGATCAAAATGAACAATAACCATGCTGTAAAGCTGGGCAGATGTCTCTGTGGGGCCTCGAGGACAGCCCTCCCCCGCTCCCGCCCCAGCAAAGCAGAAAGCCAGTACAGGGCTTACACAGAGAGACATAATTACGCCTGTGTTTTACCGTGTAGATTGGCAATGGAGCATACTGGCTGGAGCAAGGCGGCATACTAGCTTTCCAGCGGGAAGACTCTGCAGCAGCACAGGGAGTTACTAAATAGCACACTTTAGGGTGGGGCCTGTGAAACGCCACTGTCACTTCCTGCCACCGAACACACCCTTTCTGTGGCTTCCAAAAGGCTTCTACAAGCAACACGGAGTCTAACTGAACCTAAGCGCTCTATCCTAACACCCCCCACCTCCCCATTCCCTTCTTTTATGCCTTCTAGGGAAATGCTCTGATGAGTTTGACCCTGAGAGTTTGGGAACACAAAGGTACCTGAGTCTGAGAACTAACATCAAAAGCTTCATAAGTGGAGCGGAGATGTATGAGGAAGGGAGAGGGGGTGTGGAGGAACTCGAAATGAATCTGACTCTTTGGAGGGGAGGGGAGATGGGGGCGAGGAGGGCAGTGTCTCCACACAGGCTTGGGATCACTCTCCCCTTGCCCAAAAGCCCCTTTACTGAAGAGCAAAAAATAAGGAGCGACGGTAAGTGGGCAGCACCAGAAAAGACCAAGAGGTGCTTGTGAGGGGTGGGGAATTTTAGCTGTGATAGCTAGCTGAGAGACAGTTTAAAGAGAGAGAGAGAGAGAGACAGAGAGACAGAGAGACAGAGACAGAAACAGAGAGACAGACAGAGACAGAGAGACAGAGACAGAGAGGAAGAAAGAGAGACAAGATGATGCTGAGTGTTGCTTAAAATAGGTTTTGGTTGGTTGGTTGGTTGGTTGGTTGGTTGGTTGGTTGGTTGGTTGGTTGTTTTTGTTTTTCAAGACAGAATTTCTCTGTATAGCCCAGCCAGTCCTGGAACTTGCTCTGTAGACCAGGCTGGCCTTGAACTCAGAGATCCACCTGCTTCTGCCTCCTAAGTTCTAGGATTAAAGGCAGGTGAGCACTGTAGAGCTGGACCCTGGAGCCCAGGCCCAGGATTACTGGCTGGCTGACCAATTCAGTTTCTACCCAGGCCCAGATCCAAGGCCCCAGCATCTTCCCCATCTAAGAACTACTGGAGCATGCTCAAGGGGCTGATACTGTAGAACTAAAGCTTCAGGATCTCCATTACATGGGACAATCATGTCCTCATGAGGATCCAGTATTGATAGGACAGCACAAGCCAGAGGCCTTGAACCAGACCAATGAACATTTACAAGTAAAGCTATTTGGGTGAAAGAGTATAATGTGTGACACACTGTAACTTCCATGGTGAGATTTTTAAAATTATTTTTATTTTTTATTTATTTTATTTTTATTTTTATTTTCTTTTGGGGGAAAGCTACAGGGGTGGAGGGCAGATATGGAGAGATAGGAAGATAAGTGGAACTGGGGTGCATGATGTGAAATTATGCAGAATCAATAAAACATTGTTTTAAGCATTCATAGAGCCAGGTATAGTTGCCCATACCAATTGTCCCAGCACATGCCAGACTGAGACAGGGAGATCTAAAATTTGGAGCTAGCCTGGGCAACATAGTGAGGATCTGTCTAAATGAATAAAGGGCCAATGTGGTTAGGTATGCCCCCACAATCTCTCAAGGTCATTCTCTCCTGTATGTAGTGAATTTGAGGCCAGTATATGCATGAAACATTGTTTCAACAACAACCAAAGTATATATAAAGCTGTATACACTACTCCAGAGATACAGGAGAATGACTTGAAAAAGCCCAAGAGTTCAAGACCAGCCTGATCAACATAACAAGACTTTATCTCAACATAACAAGATAGATAACTGGTAGTTTGAATATGATTAGCACAGGGAGTGGCATTATCAGGAGGTGTGGCCTTGTTGGAAGTGTGCCATTGTGGGGGTGGATACTGAGACCCTCTTCCTAACCATATGGGAGCCAGTCTTCTCCTAGCAACCTTCAGATGAAGATGTAGAACTCTCAGCCTTGCCTCAGCTCCTCATGTACCATGCCTGGATGCTGCCATGCTCCCACCTTGATAATAATCTGGACTGAACTTCTGAACCTGTAAGCCAGCCCCAATTAAATCATCTCCTTATAAGAATTGCCTTGGTCATGGTGTCTGTTCACAACAGTAAAACCCTAACGAAGACAATAAGTAAACAAATAAATAAACAAACAGGCAAAAGTATATACAATTCTTGGGTTAGAGAGGTTGCCCAGTGATTAAAATACTTGTTATGCAAGCATGAAGACCCGAGTCCAGATCCTCTACACCCACAGTAAAGCTGTCTAGACTCTCTACAACCATAGTCTTGCTGGGGCATGGCAGCACAAACCTGTCACTCCAAGGCTGGGGTTCTAGAAAGCAGAGGGCCCCAGGGGCCTAGGAGCCAGCTAGTCTAGCTAAAATGGGGAGGCCAGGTTCAAAAGATAAGGTGGAGAGCAGCAGAGAAAGATATCTGAAGTCATCTCTGGCCTCCAAACACGCATGAAGAGGCAAGCATGCCCCACTTCACATGTGTGTGCATTCATAACACCCATTGAAACATACAATCCCTAAGCCATATGAAAGTATCCTAAAATATTTTAAAAAATTAAAATGCTTTCTAACTTTTTTCAGCAAAGAAATCTTAACATTGAGTGATGGGCATAGTGGTATGCAGTGCATTTGCACTGCTGTGGGCTGCTCCAAAACACTCCAGAACACTCCAGAAGTCTTCATTTCTTTCATTTCAGCCCTCCAAATCTTATTATCCATTGTTAACAATAATTTGCCCACTAGGGACTCAATTCAAAATGGAGTCACTCTTGCTAAAACTCCACCCCACAAACTCTTTGTTTCTTTGATATAAGTACCAGGATGTGAACCCACCAGGGCCTCCCACACACTCTAAAGTTCTTAAATACCTCTCAATATTCCAGAGCGAGGAAACACTTTAGTTCATGAAATCAAGTGCTTTGAGAACGGAGCAGAGGCAACTAGTCTGATAGTCAGGGAAGGGGCTGAAAAATAAAGAAAGGAAAAGAAGAATAAAAATCTAACACATCATTTCAAAGTGCCTTCATTACAAGGCAAGTGCAGGGTGATTTAACAACAGAAAAACGAACCCCTTGGTTAATGCCTGGTTACTTCAGGTTACTGTGTTATTTTTCTTTGTTTCTTAGGAAGGTCTGGCAAAACAGCTAGGCCTGGCCTCAAATACTCTCTCCTGCCTCTACTTCCCAAGCTGTAGAACCACAATGCTTCACCAGCACAAGGAAGCTATTGGGATTCAGATGGAGGGAACTTCAGACCAATGGAAACTGGCCTGGAAGGGACAGCTGACTGTTTCTAATCCTTATTTCTCTGGGAGAATACGTAGCTTGCTTTGAGTTTGTGGGGTGGAGTTTTAGCAAGAGTGACTTCATTTTGAATTGAGTCCCTAGTGGGTAAAGTACTTGCTATAAATATAAGCCTAAGGAATCTGATCCCCTAACACTATGTAAAAGCTGGGCAATGTGATGTGGCCCTGTAATCCTTGCACACACACACTCACATCACACATATACATATAAATACATATGCACACATTTATACATACACACATTTATGTATACACCTATACATACATGTAAACATACACATACTGTGATGGTTTAATATGCTTGGCCCAGGGAGTGGCACTATTAGAAGGTTTGGCCTTGTTAGAATAGGTGTAGCTTTGATGGAGGAAGTGTGTCATTGTAGGCTTGGACTTTAAGACTCTCATCCTAGTTCCCTGGAAACCAATCTTCTCCTGTTTGCCTACGGAACAAGATGTAGAACTCTCAGTTCCTCCTGCACCATTCCTGTCCGGATGCTGCCATGCTCCTATCTTGATGATAATGGACTGAATCTCTGAACCTGTAAGCCAGCCCCAATTAAATGTTGTCCTTGTAAGAGTTGCCTTGGTCATGGTGTCTGTTCACAGCAGTAAAACCCCAGCTAAAACACATAAACATAAATGCATATAACCACATAATATGCATACATATAAGCATATATACATAATGCACATACAAGCACATACACATAATGCACACACACACAATACACACACACACACACACAGAGTTGAGCATTCGTGTGCATACATACATGAACCATGGCTCTACTTTGATTTCTAGCCTGGTGTTTTGGGGTTTAATGCAAGAGCTTAGAAACCAAAACAATGGCCTCCTGTGAGTTTTACTTAATTAAAAACAGCTCCTAATTCTCCCATCCCTTAGCCATCACCAGCTACTGTTCTATTTACTCTGCAGTTGCCTTAGAAATGGATTCATACAGTGTTTGTATTTTGGCAATTGGTTTATTTTACTGACTGTGATGACCTTAGACTTCATCCATGCTGTAACATTATCAGAATTGTTCTTTTTGAAGGCAAACTATATTGTGTTAGTTTTATTCACCACAATTTATTTACTCATTCATTCATCAATGAGTCGTTTTGGCTCTTCCTACTTTTTAGCTTTATGAATGATGCTTCAGAGAACATGGCACACAAGTGTCTTTTAAAGACCTGATTTTGTTGTGGATTTGCTAGACCACATAAAGTTTTATTTTTGTTTGGTAGCTCAGCATCTGTTGTTACTGGCCCATAAATACAACACAAGAGTTTCAGTTTCCGATAACCTGAGTTTGATCTCCAAGATGCACATGATAGAAGCAGAAAACAGACTCCCACAAGTTGCCTTTTGGCCTTCACACGTGTGCTGTAGCACATACATGGCAACACACATGTGCACGCACACATACATACTCACATACACACATACATATGTATGTAGGGGGCTGGTGTGGTGCTACTGTATTCAAATGCTGAATTCTGTACCCCAAGATCTAGTTACCCCCATCACCCTACATGGAAATCCTCTGGGACGAGGGGATCCTGTCATACACCAGCTTTTGTTGTGTAAATCTTGCCACCCACATTATCTCATTGGTTAATAAAGATGCCTACAGGCTGGGCCAGGCAGAAGAAAGGGGTGGGGAAAGGTTCATGGGCCTAGGGGTTGGAGGAGGGACTCTGAGGCGAGGAAGGAGGAGGAGGTTGCCATGGGATGGTGTGGGTTGTGAGCACTTGGCCATGAGAGCTAGCCTGCTGGAGCAGAAGCGGCCCAAGTGGAACATAAGGAAAGTAATGTTTCGGGGAATGTGACAGAGAAGTAGACAAAATAGAATAGAGGGCAGATGTCTTATCACCGAGTAGGTGTTCTAGTGATCTGAGAAGAAGTTATTTCCTCGGCAAATAAAGGCTGCAGAAGGCACAGGCAAGGGGACAGAAGACAGTTCAGGGTCTTGTACTTGAGAGTCAGGGAGCCAGAGCCTCAGGCACAGAACAGATCGCTTAGTCTTCTCTTATTTCTGTGATGAAACACTCCAACAAGAGTAACTTACAGGAGAAAGGGCTCGTTCGGGGTTCACAGTCCAAGGCTTCAGCCCATCAGGACGGAGAAATCTGGGCAGCCAGCGGGAGCTTGAAGCGGCTGGTCACATGACATCCGTACCCAGGAGACAGACGGAGCTGGTGCCTAACTCGATTTCTCCGCTTTCGACAGCCCAGAATCCCCTGCCCAGGAAACAATCTGACCCACAGTAGAGAAGGCTCTTCCCTGGACTGCGAGACAGCTCCTCAGTTCAGAGCACTGGCTGCTTTTCTGAAAAGCCTAGGTATGATTCCCAGCATTCACCTGGCCGTCTAGAATCCCATTCACCAGGGATCCGATGCTTTCAGCCTCGGCAGGCACCAGGTACACACGTGGCACATATATGTACACTTTGGCAACACTTATATACATGAAACAAAAATAAAAATTAATTTTAAAAAAACTTGAGCTCAAATTATGACCTCCTGCATTCGTATTTGTGTGTGTGTGTGTGTGTGTGTGTGTACGCGTACGCGTGTGTATGCTTATGCAGGTGCCCTCAGAGGGCAGGTGTCAGATCCTGTAAAGCTGGAGTGAGGAGATTATGGGTCATCCAACATGCTTACGGTGCTGGAAATTGAGCTCTGGTCCTTCAAAAGAGCAGGAAGCACTCTTAACCAGGGAGCTATCTGTCCAGCATTCCTGTGATGCTTAAGAATTCCTTGCTCATATACTTCAAGGAATAGACCTTTCTCTATTTCTATAGTCTACTTTCATTTTGGACCTTGGGGGCTTCTTTTATTTGTTTTGGGGGGCTCAGAGTTCCAGTGAACTCAGCAGCTCCTTTCTACATTGCCCCAAGCCCAGATCCCAAGAGCTACGATTAAGCTTTGTGCTCCCCACCAATCCAAGTATCAAAGGTTTGATTCCCTGGTAGTAGTATTAGGAGGTACAGTGGACTTTTCAAAGTCTGTAGGTCATTGCAGACATGCTTTTAATGAGGATCGTGGGGCCTCAGTCTCTCTCAGATTCCATACTTGAACCATAAGTAATTTACTCTGACATACGTTTGTGCTTTGGCATGCTGTCCTTGCCAGAGTGCCAAAGCAGAGAACATCTCATCTTTGCCTCGAGCGTCCAAAGCCAAGAGCCAAAATAATGCTTTCTCTTTGCAAGTGAATTGCCTCAGACGTTCTGTCCTGACTTCACTGGGTGGCTAATCTACCAGATTCTTTTTTCTTTTCTTTGCCTGGCTAAATGCCCAGTACTTATGGTAATGCTATCTTCCCAAAGATACGAGTGGGGAGCGGGGAATGGTGTACTGTGCTTGCAGAACCTAAGGCATCTCTCAGCATCCTCAGATGCTGCTCTTTATCTGAGCACACAGGGGTTGGCTGCCCAGGGGAAGTCTGAAAAGGATGTAGGCTGCTTCTTCAGACACCATGCAGAGAGCTAGAGACCATGGAACACCCACCCAGTCCTTAAATGAGATGTCCCTATAAAATCCCTCCCCTCAGAGCAAGGGAACCCAGCGGAGAAGGAGGAGGCAGAAAGAGTGTGAGAGCCAGATGGGATGGAGGACACCAAGAAAACAAAGCCTTCCAAGCCAACGTGAGCAAAGCTCCTATGAACTCAGAGAGACTGAAGCACCACGGTCAGCATCCACAGGGGGTCTGCACCAGGAGCTTACATACTGACTTCCAGTTTAATGTTTTTATGGGACATGGAATGGCCAAGTGCGTGAACAAGCAGGCCTCTGATTCTTATTCCTTCTCTTGGGCTCTTTTCCTTCTGTTGGTTTGTCTTGTCCACCTTGGATGTCACGGTTCTTGTATTATCTCATTATGTTTTATTTTGTTATATTAAAATAAATAAATAAATGGCTGAATGGGTGTGTAAACCTGGCCACATTAGGGTAACAGTTAACAACTGAACTGGCATTTATATGGGTCAAGAAAGGGAAAATCGGTTTTTACAATGGAGTGACACTGGTTACATCAACCACTCCGGGGACAGATCTCATGTTCAGGAATAGCAGACTAACAAATAACAAACCCTACAGTTTTTCAGTGTATGTTTTTATTTGGTTATAGTTTGGTGAGATTTTTTCAGAGCAGGGAGGTGATGTATTTTGTTTTCTAGGTTTTGGACGTTCTGTTGTATTGATTTTGTGGATTAATTTTTGAGAAAGAAAGTTGGATGGGTAGTGAGGAAGAGAGGATCTGGATAAACTTAGTGGGGAAGTATGGCCAAAATATATTGAAATTTAAAATTGTTTTAAATAATACAAAAAAATTAAAAAAGAAATATGTTAGCAAAGAAATAAAACACTGAGATTTACAAAAACACAGGGAATATTATTTCAACTATACAATGAGACTATATCTCCTTGTATATTTTATAATAATGTTGTATAACAAAAATATAAAATAGACATTTCTTCAAAAAAAGGAAAAAAAGGATGTAGATTGTTTCTAATGAGAATATGCTGTACATATATCACACTTGATATTGGTAACAACTCATTAGGCAATGATAGGTGGTAGCCAATCTGTTTGTGAATCTATTTCAACACCATGGGCAAGAATGCTATCTTAGATTCATGATTACAAGTCTTGTTGCTCTCAGTGACCCAATGAAAGGGACAAAATAAAAGTAAAAGCAACCACCGTTAATCATTTTTCTATTTTTTAGGTTTTCTCTGCTTTTAATTGAAACTTTCCCATTTTCTTTTCTTTTTTTTTTAAATTTTATTTTATTTATTTTATGTGTATGAGTATACTGTAGCTGTATAGATGGCCGTGAGCTATCATGTGTATGGCTGCTGGGAATTGAACTCAGGACCTCTGCCGGCCCTGCTCGCTCCTCGCTCCAGCCCTGCTTGCTCCAGCATAATTCACTGTGGCTATCTTCAGACGCACCAGAAGAAGGTGTCAGATCTCATTATGGGTGGTTGTGAGCCACCATGTGGTTGCTGGGATTTGAACTCAGGACCTTCGGAAGAGCAGTCAGTACTCTTACCCGTTGAGCCATCTGGCCAGCCCCCCTCCCCCCACATTTTCTTTTTTAATGTTTGGAGAAATGAAAGAAAGAGAGAAAGAAAGAAAGAAAGAAAGAAAGAAAGAAAGAAAGAAAGAAAGAAAGAAAGCAAGCAGTTTTCCTGGGTGGTACTCCAGAAAGCTGTATGCTACACAAATTGTAATGATACAACAATCAAGTTCCTCTAAGTTCTCTCCTCGATTATAAATCAGAGTCAGATGTGAAAAAGAAATCATAGTAGCGGTTTGTTTGGGTAGTAGCCAATAATGAAACACATTCTGATTCCTGCCCTGAGATATGTGTATATTCACTCAGCATGGATGAGCAATGAGAAAATCAGCCTCTGGGTATCCAAATCAGGCTTGGCCAACACGTTAATTTGCTGAATCTATATAACTCAGTGGCTTCTCATGACAATGGTTCTCAACGGACCAGGTTACATCATTTGTCTGTACAGACCTTATGTCTTACCTCTCTTACTAACAGAATCGAATCTGATTAGAGGTGATGGCATACCCACCCAGAACAATTCCATTTCCCAGTTTTCCTGGTAACTAAGGACAGTCATGAGGGGTTCCTGACTACTGAGATGCAACGGAAGCTGCTGTGGAGAACTGGAAAAGTCCGTTAACAGAGAACAGACTCACAGTCTGTCTTGTGTGTGACTGACACAGATAAGGGCACTCTCTCTGTGCCTGTCTTCTTCTGAGCGCTTGGCTACAAGGCGTCATGCTGTAGAAGTGTATATGATAACCACTTCCTGTCATTCCTGACTGCTGCCTGCAAGAAGGAAGTACTGAAACGGTGGCAGGGAACCCCAGGCTCCCTGTGAAGGGTGTTATCCAGAGTCTCCCATAACCACACTGACCATGTCATTTCTCTGTTCAGTTTCCTCCTTCTCATCCCCTTCCTCCCCACCCCCTTCCTCCCCTTCCTCCCCTCCCCCTTTCCTCTCTCGACACATGACACAGTGTTGCTATGTAGTCTGGGGAACTTGTGATCCTTTTGTCTTAGCCAAAATTAAAAAAAAAAAATGCACCACCCAGCCCAACTCCAACACTACTTTTGTAGCAAAATGTCACCTTAGGGAAAGATGTCATGTTTTTGCAACAAACTTTTTACTTGACAACAACATGTAGCCTGCCTTGGTTTTTATTTAATATTTATGTAGGCCTCTTTTCCTTCCCTTCCTAAGACCTTTTAAGATCAGGGTCTACATAAGAGCAGTTTAAAGTTTGTCAGAGACTTTGGATATGGCTCAGTTGATGGAATGTTGGCCTGACAGGCACGCACAAAACAGGTGTAGTGGTGCATGTTTATGATCACAGGACTGGGGAGGTGGAGGCAAGAGGACCAAATGTGAAAAGTCATCCTTGGTTGCATAATGATTTTAAGGACAGCCTGGGCTATGTGAAACTCTGTGACATATCATATACACATGGATATACATGCATACATACATACACACACACATATATTTTTAACTAATATAAAAATATTAAAAAAGAAATGTGTAGGCAAAAGTAAAATGCATATATGACATATTTTACATGCATTGTATGTATATATATGTAGATATGCATTATATATGTATTGTATGTATGTGTATATATATATATTATATATGTGTTGTGTATGTATATTATTTATATATGTATATATATATGGATGTACTGGCTGGTCAATGGATGAGTAGTCACATCAACTATGTCTCTTTGATGTCGAGCTGGAATCAAAATCATAATGGTAAAACATACACAGTGCTTGTTAAAAGCTGGAATCTTTCAAGTACGTATATCAGCAAAGAGAAGTGTCAGTAAAACCATTCCCAGAGTTAACATTTATCATCACTTCTCTTTTCCACTCTCAATAATGTTTTAAATGTAAGAGAACATAGTGACAAGAGAATTTTAAACTTTAAAAATGCATTTATTTATTTATTTGGGAGGACTATACGTGTGTACTATGGAGAGTGTGGAGGGCAGAGGACAACTTTCAGTTCTCTCCTCCCACCATGTAGGTACTGGGGAGTAGAACTTAGGCTGTCAAGTTTGGCAGCAAGTGCTTTCACCTGCTGAGCCATTCTGTCAGCCCAAGGCTTCTATGAATAGCAACTAATACACAGACACTTGTATATCTATTGTTTTAAGGCTTCAATCATTACATTTGGCTGTTTTCTCATGTATAAACTGTTCATCTAGAACAGAGGTTTCTCAACCTGCGGGTCTCAGCCCCTTTCACAGGAACTATATATCAGATATTTACATTAAGATTAATAACAGTAGCAAAATTACAGTTATGAAGTACAACAAAAATAATTTTATGTTTGGGGGTCACCACAACATGAAGAACTATGTTAAAAGGTCACAGCCATAGAAAGGTTGAGAACCACTGGCCTAGAAGAACAGCCAGCACTTGCCTTCCTTATTCTAAGGATATTTGAAAGTAAAACCAGACAACTGTCAATTACATACAACACAACCCACCTGTGCATCAGTGTATACGCATATCTTCATGGATAAGAATTTTTCAAAGGACTGGCTACAGTGCAGAGATTATATCCAGTATTAATTTCTTAGTATCATCTAATATTTTATGGCACGTTTAATTATTTAAAATCCTTTTATAATTGCTTTGTTCAAATTTATATACAAATACTATGATTATTAAAATTTAAGTCTCAAGTTACTAGGTTCTCTTCCATGTTTTTATTTCAGTTTCCTTGTGGTGATGCAGAAGATGCCAGGCCATGCTCTGCAGGTCCTCTGCCATTGGAACATAGCCCCCTTTTCTTTTGTTTTTTTTTTTCCCCTTTAAGGTCACTTTTGGTGAGTAAATTGGGCCACTTGTCTGATGAAATTCCTATGCTTTAGTACCTTGTATCTTGCTGACTTAATTCATCTAGTATCTTTTAACATCTTCCTCTATCAACAGAATTATTATTATTATCATCATCATCGTCATCATTATTATCATTATTATTACTGGTTTAGAAACTGGTTTAGACATTTAGGTTCAAGTTCAAAACACAAACTGATGCAAGGGGATTTCATGTCCCAATAGCATGTTACAAAAGAAGTGAGCAGTTTAGCATCTCACTTTGATCGGCATTGAGAAGATCTGAGGCTGGGTTTAGACCTCACTAGCCTCAGTCACCATCCCCAGCTTCCCCAGCTTCTGTCCATCAGTTGTTTTAACAAATGTAGGTGATCGGTACCTAGAAACTGTTATTTCAGTTAGGCATGACAAAATTATTTTTAAGTTCTTACTTATTTAGATTTATATGTATAAGTGTTTGTTTGCGAATATGTGTGAGCACAATGGGCTTGACTGATGCCTGTGGAGGCCAGGAGAGAATGTTGGATTCTTTGGAACGAGAGTTGCAGACAGTCGTGAGCTGCCACGTGAGAACCAAACCCAGGTCCTCTGCAAAAACAATAAGGTCTCTTAGCCACTGAGCCATCTCTCCAGTCCCTTGTTATTTGCAGACCTCTCGTCTACTAACCTACTATCCATTTTGGATTGTATACATTTTACATAATGCACACTTGCCTTCAAATGCCTTCATAGTATTTTTGAATATGTGACTGGCAGGACCTGGCCTCCTGGGGTACCTGTACTGTGCTGTTTGAACATCTATCGATGTAGTGATAAGATACAGGTGGTTCCAGTGGGCATTTTGAACCACTCTCATCCAGCACAGTACTCTGAACCCAGCAAGCACATAATGAGTGTGCCACGTGCTTGGACGAAGAGGGTATTCCAATTTAGAATCACTCACACAGGCAAACCAAAGCAGCTAGATTCCAAAATGAAGCACAAACACATAAATGTCCGTGTGATGCCACAGATTTATTATAGCACAGAGAACAAGTCCAACTTCTCACAATTTCCACAGTCATTAAAAAGTAAACAGAAATAAGAGATAGCCAAGGGATACAATCTTATAATATCCCAAACTATGCAACAATGAAGTATACTCAAATTAGAATTCTCATTAAGTATGAAGACAAAGTCATAATACCCATAGATAATTTAAATTTTGTATTTATATCATATATATTGGATCTCAAGGACTCATGGAAGTTTTATAATAAACTATACTTAATAGCTGGGATTTCTGCTTATTAGGCAAGCAAATTTAAAGGCAATAAAGTCCTGAAAAGTAGGTAAACCCCATTAGAAGCTCCGCTTGACCGAACACTGCCCACACAAATCCTACAACCAGTGGGTTGCTCTTTGCTTCACAGATACTTATATGGGGGACACTGACTGTCAACGGTGATCTGTTTCCATATAACTTCTGCCTCCCTGCCTTCATTCATCTAGTTAAGAATGTGGTGTGTCACAATGCTTAGTCCGTAGGCATATCAGACATTTTAAATACTTGGAGGAAGGGTGGAGAGGTTATGTATAGGAAAGGAAATAAATCAAAGTGTCTTGTCTTATTCTCAATTTCCGATTCCTTTGGGTCTTTGCCCTATTTGAGTCTTTGGGAACTGCTTGTATATGTGACATTGTCTACCATCCCATCCCATCTTAACCCAGGCTGGACACACAGAGTCAAAATAGCAAAACATGGATCCCTGAGACCTTCACAGCAACAGATGAGCACAGATGTTCCCTTCAGCTCAGCTTATCTGTTACTTTTTTTTTTTTAAGTATGAAAAGCTTCCTATTATCCTCTGCTTCTCCTTGTAAGCAAGTGGAATCACTAAAGGCCACTTAATGGCAAATAACTTCATAAACTGAGTGAATGTGGAGACAGAGTAATGGATCAGGAGTGGACAGGCAAAACTCAGAGTTTACAGTCAATGAGGACTCGGGCTTTGTTGTAAAATGAGCAACACTGTGTGGCATACATGACCAAGGCCATCCGTACTGATTTTGAAGTTGTTCACACATAGATAGTTCTTTGAAGAGGAAAAGGAAATAATATTGGTAGCTTCACAAGTGTCCAGGTATTGCTAAGTTGTTCTGGTTTACCCGAAAGAACAAGGAAACTCTAGAAAGTAGCATTTTTAAAGGCAGGTAGGGTGGGGAATGCCATATGAATTCTAGCCCTTCACAATATGGCTTATAGGTCTAAAGAAATGGAAATTTTGGCTAATTCATGATTCTGAAAAATAGCTCTTCATGCAGTGTATCCACAATACTACATATATATATTATACAATCATAGTGTAGTGTCTTTATCTCTCAAGATCTAACAGCCCTTGTTTATGTAACCAAATCTTGCCTCTGATACTCTGCACCATCCAACTTCATAAGCCATTTGCATAGTAGATATTCAAAAACTAATATGTGATTCAAAAGCATCTGAGGTAAGCCAATCACATGAACACTTAAATATCTAACCAATATACACTTTGGCAAAACAGTCCCTTAAACCACGACATAGCAGAGTGGCATTATACTACAACAGATTATATACCTTTCCCCATTGAATTCCACAGCATATTTTTTAATTGACACATCCCTCTTTTCAGACATGCACAAAGTTAATTGTAGAATCGTCATTAACAGAGCATTCATTAACCTGTTGAGACAAATCATCTTGTTTGCAACATAAAGTTACCTTCACCTTAGGGTCAAAGGCATCAGTGCCAACACGGAAGCATCACCACCTCTAACAGCTTGCACACGCGTTGGGAGGAAGTCTTGTGGGCAGATCTTGTGGCAAAGACCCAGCGGACCATTCAAACTTACCATTAACAACTTAGAATGAGAGCTTATCAAGGATCCACTTAGGCTTTACCTGTGTTAGCACTTTAGAACTGAGCCCTAGAATGAATGTGATGTCTTCTGAGTATAAGGAATGAGTGACAGACAGAACCCAGCATCAGGGGTTTCTACATCAGGCAGGAGGAATCTATTGTACTCTGTGGACCTGTCCATGTTCAAAATAGCTAGTATTTTTCATCATTTCTGGAGTTCCTAGAAGAGCACTATGTTACTTCATATCCTCCTCTCGATGTAGCAAGATGTATTAAGACCTCTGATTGGTTTGAAAGGCAACAGGAAACCTCCTGGCTGTTCCAGGCTTTTCCACTGAGAAGACTTATCTGAGAGCTTTGGACTCTCAGAGATCAGAAACCCAAATAACTTATCATAAAAATACAAGCTCTTGGTTTTGAAAAATATACAAAATGTACTGCATAGGCAAGTATGTCTTGATTGTCAAGGAAGGCAAGATATCCAAGTATCCATTGTAAATCCAGGCTATGTTTGTGTTTTAGTGGCGCTTGCTTTTGCAATTCCCGTTTTCTATAGTTTTGGGCAACCTCTGACCCTTGGTGTAAGCACGGTACCAAAAGTGGAGAAAGAGCAGCAGGAAGATGCACCCGTAACTCATGATGATGTACAGGAAAACTGGGTACTGATAATTGCAATCCTCCATGAAGAAGATCTGGCCTATGTGGATAGTGACAAGAACAAACTGGACCTGAGAGAGAGGAGAATGAAAAATAAATTAGCTACAAAAGACCAACCCGGGTTGATGAGTTCTTCAGCCACACCTAAGTTATTACTAGGCAGGGCAAGGTGTCTTTCTATAACTTCTTTCTAGGAGTGGGAATAGGTTAGGTACAATGTCAAATTTAGGTAGGGGTTTAGAATCAATATTCAGTGCTGACACTGCATAACTCCAGCATGATCTGAGATCAGCTGGGCAGCACAGTGAGATTTCACCTCTAAGAAAAGGAAAAGACAGGGGAAGAAGGCCCAGCTGCCCAAGAAGGTGTAAGGAGAGGGAGGACATTGGTTGGCTTCCCAAGGATGCTCAAAGTCTCTGTGGGCTGGAAGAGTCTGCATGCTCACAATGAGGAGACTTTCTATGTTAGTGTTTAGATGTTCTTGGGTATCTCTCTTTGATGCTTGTTTTGTAGAGAGGGGATAAACATGAGCCATTGCATGCCTGTGCAGGCTGGGTTGTTCTATTCTTCCACTGTGTGATTCTCAAGGATCAAACTCAAACCATCGGGTTTGGTGGGAAATAGCCTTATCCACACCGAGCCATCTGGCTGCCTCTCCCACTTCATACCTTTTTATACCTGATTTAAAGTTAGTTATGTCCTGGGGAACTTTTAGAAAAATCTTTATAAAGAAACAGTATCTATGAGCTAGCTAATCATGATTGAATCTTTTACACTATGTCTTGTAATATAACTACTGTTAGCATAAACCTTCACTACAATATCCCAATAAACACCCATGGCTGCCCTCACCCACAGCGGCACCGCCTCCCTTCACTTTGCAAGAGAATAAGGAAACCTTAGAAAGGTGAAGCAGAGTCCTCTGCACACGTGAGTTCTTGAGAAAAGTGGCAACCAGATGTCCAGCCTTTGTTTTTACGTACACAGCCTTCCACTTTATTGAAAGTCTTTTGTTTTCTGAAACAAAGCCATAGGTGGTACTGGCTGGCTTCAATCTGGTTTTGTAGTCGAACATGACCTTGAATTCCTGGTCCTCCTGCCTCTGCTTCCCAAGGGCTGGCTCTGCTGGTGTGTACAGTATACCTGGCTCACTTCATTTGAAAAGTGTCACAACATTTGTTAGGTGAAAATAAACTAATATAATAAGATTATGTATGCCGTAATATGAAGCCGGTAAAAGACGTACTTGCATATACAACACCTAAGAGGGAAAGCTGAATGAAAACAAAAAGAATAGCCATTACCCTAGAGAGAAGGATGTTTTGACTGATTGATTTTTTTCATTTATATGGTACTCAGAACTAAGAAAACTCTCCTACACTAAGCCACACCTCAGCCCAGTTTATTTTCCTTCCTCGGGTATTTTAATTTCTCTGCAACAAGCACATATCACTGCACAATGAGAAAAACATACTTTAAGAGAAAGCTGTATTTGAGAATAAAAGCCATGACTTCACAGTATTCCAAAGTAAGAAGAAAACAAACATATGAACTAAAGTATTCATTTTGCCTGGTTGGTCATTGGGACTGTTGCCAATTGCAGATACAACAGCTAACTGGCAGGAGCTCCTCTGATCTTCCCTGAGGGTCCTTAGAGACCAAAGCACCAGTCTCTCACCTGGGAGGGCCCTTATAGAGCTACATCCAGTGTTACATGCTGAGTCTCCAGCAGGCTAGCTATGCCTCAGTCCCACTCTCTCCTTGATGTCACTGGCAACCAATTTACAATAAACTACAAGTCAGGAAATATGAAGATCGTAGAATTATTCTAATAGAGGATAATAAAACTAAAACATCATTTTCACTCAGTTAGTAAGAAATTTACATGTCTTATATCTTTAGAATGGATTCTTAGGAGGTATTATTTGGCCTAAACTCAATGCCTCACACACCTTCAAGCACTACTGACCCTGGGGCAGTATCCACTCTATATAGCCCACCTGTCCTACCTTACTTCATACCTGTAATCCTCTCAACAATCTTTACTTAGGAGGAGAAAGACAAACTGACCAAAGTTAGGGCTAACAGGTAAGTACACAGAAATGTCCTCGCTTCCTTCCACATTATGGTCCTTCAGTGTTGATTCAGAATGTGGAGTTTCTAACGTGTACTTTAGCATTATTTTTATATATGGTCATATAACTTTGACATCATTTTGATTACAACCAACTTATATTTTGTAAATGTGTCTGAGATCATTGAAAGATGAAGATGCTGGCTTAATCACTTGAGAATCTGAGATTCCAAATCTGTTTTACTTTTAGATGACACAGCTCCTGATAAAGTTCAAACGACAATCCCTTCCAGAGGGCAGGCATTCTATTGTGTCACAGACTGTTCTGGGTTCTTCTAGACTCCTAACTCACAGAAAACAAACAAACAAACAAACAAAACACGTGATTACAGTTTCGTTTCATAGGTAAAGAAAATCAGTTACTCACAAGCTGCAAGGATGTCAAATGTTTTTTCCACCATAAATACTTCTGGTAGGCTGGTCCCATTGCACACAACCCATAGTAGGAATACATGACCACGTGCACAGCTGTATTTAAAAAGGCATGGAATGTTCCCAAACCACCTGAGAGAAAAGAAGTTACTGTAAAATTGCCCCTCGTCTCTTAAAACTACACATATTTGTCCTAAGATTTTGATATGTCCTTTCTCTCATATTAGTAGGGAGAAGAAAAATACATAAGAAATATCTATTCTGTGAAACAGCCCTCAAACTGGGAGCTCAGGAAAACATTTAGCAAAATGCAAACCAGAACTCTTACAAAATAAATCAGCTCATCATTCTTTGTTGTGCTTTAACCTTCAAATGTGACTGTGACTTGAGTTTCAAACAAACTAGATCAATCTCTTAAATATGCTACATTGCTTATGAACAATCAAAATGTATTTCTAGTCAAGGTTAGCATTTATAAAGTAAACAAATTATATTGATCTTAAGTGTATAAATTAAGATGTTTCACATGCTTAAAAACCTACCGATTTTCATAACCATGACCAAAATCAATATAACAGATACTCAGCACCACCAACACCCCTCGCTCTGCTGCAGAAATATATCCCTCCAAGGGGACCTTTAGCCACGTTCTATCATCAACCCTTAATTTTGCCTGTTAATAGATTTCACAGAGATGGGACCACACGGCATGGACTCTTTGGTCCCTGCTTCCTTCTCATACAAACACAATGTCTCTGAGTTTCTTGCATGTCAGTGTATACACTAATAATTCTCCTTTTCCCATTGTTCAGCATTATGTCATATAAACACATTAACATTTATCTATCCTCCTGTTGGAAGACAGCTGGGTTGCTTCCAAATTTGGAGTCTCATGAGTAAAGCTACCAACATAATCACTGTGTGGAATCAAATTTCTCTCCCACACTCTCAATCCCATGCTTTAGATATTTTTAAGGCCACAACATTCTGCAGGGAAAGCACTGGAAGTCATTAGGAAGCTATGCTAAGTTTGCTGTAATCAATTACTATGATTTCAAAATAAATAGTGATTGAATATTAAGCCATCTTTTTATCATCCTGCTTCCATTTTATTATATTTACTCTTTTAATTTCTCCATCTTTAATTAGGAGGAGAAGCACAAGACTCAAGAATGTAAGAAAAAGTCATTTCAGTTGCCTTCAGCTGTAACAGTTCTTGATGGAAGGGTTTCTTTCCTGAGACGCTCAACCTAGAGAAATCTGCATTATGCAAGGTAAAGTTGACCTGGGATTTAAGTTTTTCTGCAAAAACAAAACAAACCCCACAAAAAAACAGAACCCATTTCCTTAATTCTAGAACACTTTGGTTCCAGAAATAAGCCAAAACAGGTGCAAAGCAGAATGAATTGCTTTATGTAAATTCACTTGTGGGGTGGGGAGCGATGCATGTGTGTGCGTGTATGTGCTTGTGTGCCCCAGCATACATGTGGAGGGCAGCAGTTGCTTCTCTTTTTCCACCATGTGGTTTCTGGGAATCAAACTTGGGTCATCAGGCTTGGCCTTAGAGGCAAGCGACTTTGCCAACTGAGCCATTATTTTAAAATAACTATTCATAATTATGGTAATTCTGAATGTTTCCAGATATTGTAATTGCTAAAGTATTCCCGTCAAAGAACACACTTTAAATAATTAGGTCCTACTCAGCCAAAGCCTCATGCTATCCTGTACTTCATAGACTTTAATCAAATTGCAGTTAATTCCTTAATTATTACAAATTTCAGAAGCAACACCATTAATGAAGCATGTTATTACCCTTTCCGATTTTATTATTTATACTTGGATTAATCTCCCCCCCAAGATAGTTGAATAAGTTATAAGGTGGGGGAATATCCTTTTTAAGGTAATTAAAAAATTGAGTAGGTGACTATTTCTACAATAGCCCAAGAAACAGGCTGATTCCTGGAATGGTAAGAGGCAACTGTGCATGTTCTCTTGTGCCCAGTGAGAATGCAGACAGGAAGTGCAGGGCTTTTACAAGGCCCTGTATCAGAGCCTTGTTCACTAAGACACCATTTTATGTTACCCTAGTCATTTAAATAAGTGGTTCTCAACCTGTGGGTCACAACCCCATGGGGATGACAAGCTCTTTTACAGGGGTTGCCTAAGACCATCCTGCATACCAGCTATTTACAATTTGACTCATTGTAATTGTCACAGTAGCAAAATTAGTTATGAGGTAGCAACAAAAATGATTTTATGAATTATTTATAAAAATAATTCCACCACAACCTCAGGAACTGTATTAAAGGGTTGCAGCATTAGGAAGGTTGAGAACCGCTGCTCTCAATGTACTAACCAGAGGATCCTGTACAGAGATTAACATGACTGTTGCTATGAGGGTTACGTTCAAGAGTCACTGAGCAAAAGAAGCTGCCAAATGAAATTAGCTTGCTTATTTTCTCTACCGATTGCTTTTTTGACATATTCCTGTAGTGAGTTTGTTTGTAAAACAACCATATTTTAATCAGTAATGCTCTCTACTTTACTTTTGGGAAGGCTTTTCAAATGAGGCGCACTGCTTTCTTTACAATAAAAGAAAGCATCTCAGAGTGAGTTATAATTACGTCCCTCAAATATTACCTTTTGATACATTATCTTTTGGTTTGGAGAAAAGAAAAGAATCACATGGGCAATTATGATAATTCTCTACATTTCTCAAAGTGGGTATTTACATGATTAATAGAAAAATCTAACATGAAAATATTCCTCTCTTATTCAAGGAAAAGGTTACATTGCTATTACCCCAGAAGGAGGAGGAGGTACAGAAGGCGACAGGAAACCAGGAACTAAACAGAGATCATCTGGGCTCCAGCATTTGCAAAGATTAGCTTAAACAGACATGCCTGTTCTAGGAACTGAGCCCTTGCCAAACCACACTTCTGGAAACAAATCCTGTTGCTGGGCCTGCCATTGAAAAGGCAGTGCAAGAGATGTAGGAGTGTTGAATAGAATCCCACACCTAAGACAGAGCAGGCCTGCCAGCTCACAGAACACACCAGAGACACAAAACATTCTTTTCTTACCTTGACCCATTTTTTTTTTAAAAGGAACTAGGAATTAAAGTATGGGTAAAAAAAACCACTATGATAAAATATATCCATAGACATGGGGTATTCCAAACCTCAGGTAGATTCTTCTTTGAATCTGCATTTCTTAAAATTACTTGCTTTGAAATGGAAGCTGGACTATCAATGGGATCTAAACAAAGGTGGGGAAACCACTCAATTCCATTCTTTGGCTAAAATGTATGTTTCCCATAGTGGAATTACCTCATATTTAATACAGAAAGATGAGATACTACTGAGAAGAGTAAAAACGCCAAGGTAAACACATTGGTTTCGGCATCTTCAAATCATCTATGTATATTTTGGAGCATTGCTTCCAAACTATTCTTCGAAAGAACAACATGGAAGGGAGGTTTCCCAACTCCCTGGTGATAGCCCTGGCTACTACCACCTGTGGACATTTGAAGTTCCTTACAGGAAATGGTCAGTTGTAAGCACATCACCTGTGCACATAACCCCATATATTTTATACCACGAAACCACGTGCATGTAATGGAAGCAGTTCTCTACTATGTTGCTTAGGGAATAATCACAGGGAACATATTGGTACATGACTTAGTACAGAGGCTGTTTTCCCTTTTTGGTTTTGAGCTATGGTTCATTGAATCCATGGATGCAGAACCCACAGATATGGAAGCCCAAGTATATTCTGGTGTTACAGAGAAACAGATATAAACTAAAGGGTTTGAGAACACGTTTCCTGGCATCATAAAAAGCAAAGTAGTCCTTTTTGTCTGGTAATTAGCAGTCACCGGGCTTAGTGGGGACGACTGCACAGAGGATGCTCAGCATCACTTTCTTCATGCCTTTAAACACACAGAAATCATAACGACCCTAGGGGTATGTGTTAAAACATTTTCCAGTTTTTCATCAATATAGGTAAGACATTAGCACATTTCACTTAGCCAGACCTAAGCAACCCAGGACGCATTTGAGAGAAAACAAACAATAAGAAACTCAGTTAAAACACTAAGGGTTAAAATATCATGGCTATCTATGACTTCCTGATATTAAGAAAGTAGAATAAATGAGTCCTACAGCAAAGTTTGCTAACCTAGAAATACACGCTCAAAGGCTTTGTTTACTTCAGACTTTATGAATGAATAAAATTACTGCCTACCTTTTCTAATTCTGGGTGTTCAGAAATAGAAAACCAAATGAAAAGCAAATGAAAGCCAAAAGTTTGTGACCAAGCTTTTGATTAAAACTATCTCTGTCCTTAAAACAAAAACCAACAAAAAACGAAATGTTGTCTCCTTTGGTCAACCCCTTTGGAAAGTGGAATAATTGTGATCCGACTCATCTTGAAAGTTGCTGTGGTGCTGTGTACCACATCTTGGATGCAGTTTATTCTGGAATGTTCACCTATGTGCTAACAGCTTAGTCTCCAAAGGAGCTGGACTGACAGGGGTAGTGGGCCCCTTAAGAGGCGGAGCCTAGTGAGAGGCGGTTAAGTGGGGGACTTTTCCGGTTAAGTGGGGACTTTTCCGTGGGTCTCTTGTGCCTTGCTCTGCCTGGCTGTTTGCTTTCTCTGTTCCTTTGGTTTCTCCCCTCCTTTCTTTCCCCCTCCGCCTCCTGGTTTCTGCTACGATGCTTTATTACACTCCTAGACCTGCCCCAAGGCCAAGCAGATGGCACTGCCCAGTGTTGAACTCTCAGCCTCCAAAAACCCTAAGTTAAGTTATGCAGAAGTCTCTTCCTGATAAGCAACCTGCCTCTAGCAGTCTGTGGGCAGCACAGAGTGGACAAGGCGGGGTGGCTCAGGTACTGGGAATGTGTGAAACAGACCTGGAAATAAGGTTCTGACTTTCTGTGAACAAACTATGAATGACATTTGAGTAGATATCTGTGAATCCAAGGCTTTGGATATTTTAGCTATTTGTTTATTACCTATTTAATTGAAAACATGCAGTAGAACTCTCTATGGAGAAACAATAAACCTTGAACAAAACTAAAGAATATGTAGAGAAGGTCTTGCTCAAAAGTCTTCCTGACAGAAAAGCTTGAGTGGGGAGTCTAATTAAGAATCCTTTGCTTGTGGTTTCAGGCGATAATTTTAAAGTCAGGAGTTTAACCAAAGTGGCTCTTTGATTGAAAAGAAAAAAATTCTTGGGGCTGGCGAGATGGCTCAGATGGTAAGAGCACTGACTGATCTTCCGAAAGTTCTGAGTTCGGATCCCAGTACCCACATGGTGGCTCACAACCACGCGTAATGAGATCGGACGCCCTCTTCTGGTGCATCTGAAGACAACTACAGTGAATTACACTGGAGCCTGAGGGAGCCAGGCTGGAGCGAGCGGGGCTGGAGCAGAGCTGGAGCGAGCGGGGTGGAAGAGCATCCACACACATGATGGCTCACGGCCATCTGTACAGCTACAATGTACTCATACACACAAAATAACTCTTAAAAAATTCTCATAACTTACATCTAAGAACAGAATGTATATTTGTAGCATATGAAAATGTCATCATTTATAGATTACATGAATCCTGGAATGTCGCCATTTATACATTACATGACCTCTCCCTTGCCTACCTGCAGCAAATTTGACTCCAAACCACCAGGTCCATGGCATGATCGTATGATGGAACACGTGAAGGAAAGTCACTTGGCTATTTTTCTTACGCAGAACAAAAAAGATCTGAAATAGTTTAAAGAAAATCAAGTTCATAAAAACCATGCAATAATTTACTGAGTGTTACAAAAGAAGCAGCAAAGACCAAACAACTTCACAATTTGCTCCCAGCGGCTGCTTTAAGGAGCAGGTGAGAGAAGCTGCTACTTCAGAGCATAGCTCAAAGGCTAACCAGCACACATGAATCCAGATATCTATGATATGTGATCATGAGAGAACCAATAAGAAGGTGAGAAGTTGTTTTATGCAAGCTAAAAAAATCAAACACATATAATGAAAACTTTGGCCCGAATTTCCCGAAGGAAATACTATTGATAAAAATATTAATTTTAAAAAAACTCATTAAATTTTGAATTATGGGTCAGCCAGAAGTTTGTAATTCTTAGGACTGAAATTATTTCATTCTACATTGCTCTCTGACACATCCTCCCAGTTTTGATAAGGGATTAGGCAAACTAAAGGCGGACTTGGAAAAAAACAACTTAAGAACGTATTACCGAAGAAAAACAAATGGTGAAAATCCTGAAGAGTTCATCTGAAAACTATTGTAGACCAGAAAACAAAGCTTCTTAAGAAAAATGAGGCTAACAAATGTACCATCGCGATTGCGCATGCCCAGTGATGGCTTGCTGCTACACGAGAAAAAGCAGAGCTGGGGGTGGGGGTGAGGGGCTGTTCAAAGAATGTGCTAACAGAAAAGTTCACAGTGCCAGAGTAAAGTTAGACTTTCAAATTCAGGGCATAACACAAAGCATTACTGTGTCAGGGAAACTCGGGAAAGACACATCGCAGAAACAATTTCCTTATGGAAGTTGCTCCTGAGAATATGCAAAGCAGAGCCATTGAAGCCGTTCGCATTTGCTTACCCACATGTTATAATGCAGCCTGGTGTAGCATCAGGGCCATAAATTTGCAGCAGGGGTTCTACTGCAACAAGTCTCTGAGTAAGCCACTCAACTTAGGTCGTCCCCCACCCCATCCCCTAGTAAGGGTTCTGAGCTAAATCAATGGTTCTCAAACCTGGCTGCATGTTACAATGTGAACAGATAGTTTTAAAACATCCAAGTGTGGTCTCTACTCCAGACCATCAGGCATCAAGAGGTGGGGACTGTGTGTACCGTTTTGTTCCTACTGCACGTGATCGTAAGGCACTGCGAATGCTGAGTCTATGGCCAGCAGCTTCCCAACGTGCAGTACCCGGATAAAAAATAGAAGGATTAACAACACGAGGGAGTGTCAGAAAAAAAGAGTCCCTGCAAGAGAGTGCAAACATCATCTGTGATTTAACAAGCCCTCCGTGTTTTGTTCTGTTGTTTCTTTGTTTGTTTTTCCATTTTCTTTCCTTTTTAAAGTCATGATATTGATTTGAGGCTGGGCTCAAACTTGTGGCCCACCTCAGTCTCCTCTCAACCTAACATTATGAGATTAGTCAACCAAGAGTGAAGTGTGTTAATATTTCCAACAAACAGTGAGGTGCTGTTTGTTCCAGACACACTCCACAGAAAAACCAGCACAGCTTTTCCTTTGCCAGCAGGAAACTAAGTCTCTTGGCTTTGGGCTTTCAGAGGGCCCAGCTGACCTTCCACAGGATGCAAAGCAGGGAGAACGAGGGCCCAGCAAGCTCAGGCTTCAGGATGATGTCTGTGTCCCCCAAATTACTGACAACCCTCAGATAACATCACCTTTTGCTATGAGTTTATGGACTGTGGTGTGCTTAAGTGTCTCACAGGGGTACAATTGGCACTGTGTTTGGATATAAAGAACCGGAGGTAACACGGTGTCTGCTCTTTGCTTTGGGAACTGCCTCATAGAGAACTGTCATCATCAACATCAAGGTGCACAGATCTGTAGAGTAAGTGGCAGTTAGCTGTTTATCTTCATCAGGAGATGCCTACACATATGTTTTTCAAAATGCAGGCAGAGGTTGTGAAATGCTGGAAAGGACTTTTGCTAAAAGCCCAGACAATTAAAGGGATAACAGCAGGCTAGCCAGGGGCAGAGAGATAAGCAAAGGCATGCAACTAAGGCTTTAGCAGTTTATTGCTTCCATGAGACGTCAAGCAGTTACTAAATGTGTGGACTACATACATACTCACAGTGTCTAACAGCTCGATAAATTTGGAGAAGTAATAAAGCCAGCAGGTGTGCACCATCTGTGGAGATATACACAGATAAGGATTTATTTATCCAATATTTTATATGAAAGAAACATATAAAAGAAAGGTTTTACTTTTTAAAAACCTGGTTTTTAAAACACATAACAACCACACACATACACACACACACACACACATACAGACACACACAAAGACAAAGAAAGAGTGGTCATGGTAACATGCACCTTTAATCCCAGCACTGGGGAGGCAGAAACAGGCAGATCTCTTTGAGTTTGAAGCCACCTTGTTCTACAATATGAGTTCAGGACAGCCAGGGCTATTACACCAAGAAACCCTGTCTCAAAAAAACAAAACAAACCAAAACAAACCAAACTAAACAAACAAACAAACAAAAAACAACACACAAAAAAAACCCCATATAACAAAATTCACCATCCTACCTGCTTTTTTAAGGTATAGTTTATGGCTTTGGTTTTATTCACATCCCTCTACAACCATTACATATCCATCTACAGAACTCCTCCATCTTGAAAAAGGGGAAATCTATACTCATTCAAAATTAATTTCCCATGTCCTTCCAGCCCAACCATCCTTCTACCTCTGTCCTCTGCATGTGATGATTTGGGGTATCATATACAATCTGAATCATGTAGTGTTTGTTCTTTTGTGACTGGAATATATTACCTAACACAGTGTCATATAAAGATTCTTATAAGTTGCATCTTTTATAGGCTGAATAATATTCTAGTCGTGTGTGTGTGTGTGTGTATGTGTGTGAGACTGTGTGTGTGTGAGTCTTTGTTTAGCCATTTGTCATCTATGGACATTTTGGTTACTTCTACAATTTGGCCATCATAAATAATGGTGTTGAGATCTTAAATATATATATATATATATATATATATATATATATATATATATATATCTTTTGATGTCCCAGATTTCAAAGCCTTTAGGAATACAGCCAGAAGTGGAATTGCTAAATATTATGAAAATTCTATTTTGCATCTTTTAGAGATCAGGTAAGTTTTGAAACCCAAGAATTTAAACAGCTAACTGTTATCTTATACACCTGGCTTTCTTAAATTCTTTCTTATAACTATGTTTTTTCTCCCAACTCATATAACCTGATTATTGATTCATCTGCTCATTCTGAGTTCATATCCAATATTGCAGAGTTCAAAGGGTTTTCACCATGACTTGGAGCTAGCTACAGAATTTCCTGAAGAGAAACTTACCCTCATTGCTCTTGGTGACTGAGAATAGTCCACAATGTCACATCGAAACGAGTAGCCTGTACCCCAGCCAGACATCACAAACTGGAAGAGAAACACAAATATTGAAGAGGCAGTTAGACCGCACCTTGGTGCATGACCAGCTGGGTAAGCAGGCAGGGCAGGGGACGAGGCAGCAGGAACCAGGACAAACCAAACACACTTCAGGGGAGAAGCTTGGCATCAGGTATTCTCAAAGCCACAAACACACATACCATTTACATGAACTGTATTCTGACAACTTATCCACTTCTTGGAAGGATTCCATTAAAATAGTGAAGGACAAACCCGGGGCATATTCTGCTTAGTTACCAAATACTGCCTATATCTACTACATATGTATGTTCATGTATTTTCAATGCCTGGCTCTGAGTCTAGGTTCTCTGAACATTTCAACTCTTCCCAATTACTCGATAAGTGTTACACAAACAAAAACCTGCCGACGGGGTACCATGGGCACTGGCAAGTACCCATGAAAGGGCAGTGCTTGGCTCTGATACCCTCTCCACCTTTAACATAAAAACAGACCATACACAGGTCTGATACTAGCTGTATTTTTTAATTCACAAGACAAAAGGGAAGACAATGCTCTGTTACTAACTGGAGTATAATCTGAGAGACTGTCATTCCAACACACCCACCAAGTGACCTTCAACGGGTGTTAAAAATAAAAGCCTATTGTTGGTAAGTCTGAATTGTAGTTCAAAGACCCTAGTGACATTCTTTTAGTTTGATGGTGGGAAGATCTTTTAAAACAGTAGCTACAAATGAAAGCCAAGTACTTGATTTTAATTAATACATGCATTTGGGTTGATCTGGGGTAGGGACAATAACATTCTCTTCTTTACCAAGTGTCACTTCTTCCTCGGCAACTGTCAACATTTGGCTTGAAACATCTCACTCACTATAAGCAACTTTTGGCTTCTGAAGCAAACATTATATTTATAGTTTCATCATTATTTAGCTAAAGTGATAACTTTCCAATATAAAATTACACAGTTAACAGCTTTATCAAGGTTTTTGTATGTTGATTTTTTTTTTTTTTTGAGACTGGGTTTTGCTATGGAGCCCAGGCTAGCCTCAAACTCATGACTCTATTGTCTCAGCCTCCTAAGAGATTCAAGAACAGGTATCCACCATCAAAGATGGGCCAAAATGATATTTTAATATGCATAAAGAAGGAAGAAGTGGGAAAGAAGAAGAGGTGGTTTTTAAAGTGCACCAAACCCCTGTTCTGATTCCTACTCTGCAATATAACATAACATAACCTCTGGAACATTAAGACTCAGCAGGGTATAGGGCGTGCATTTCAGGCTTTGAAAAAAGCCTTAAAAATCAAGTCAACAGATCTTTTCAAAGTAATGAAAGGAATGTGACAGAAACAGTGAATTCTGTTTCTCAAAATCCTTAAGTCAAGGAACTTTGCCATTTTCGGCTATGCTCAGACTCATTTCAACTGATAGAAATAACACGCCAGCCAAGTGGTTATCAATCGGTGGGTCACGACCCCTTTGGGGGGTTGAATGACCCTTTCACAGTGGTCAAATCCTGCATATCAGGTATTTTACATTTTAATTCATAACAGCAGCAGAACTACAGTTATGAAGTAGCAACAAAAATAATTTTATGGTTGGCAGTCACCACTACATGAAGAACTGTATTAAAGGGTGGCAGTCTTAGGAAGATTGAGAGCCATCGCTCTAACATCAGAAACTATTTACTGAAAGTAGATGACTACTTGGCCACCTTACCCTGACACAAAAAAAGGCCAATATTAAATGAAAGAAACTGTGTGTCTTGGCCCTCTGTAGGTCTCACCTGCTCCACCTGCATTAGGGTCTGACTTGTGCCACGTTTCTAGCAAACTCAATCACAAGAAGAATTCTTTGCTATAGCATGGCTCTCTTTCTCCTTGCTCCTATATTTGGCCAAACATGGCTGGCAGAGGTGTTTACTCTGGAATCCTGACAAAATCTTGCTCCACATCATAAGCTGTGCCTGTGTATATAATGTCCTAGTTATTAAGTCTCTGTTCAGACAGAGTGGACCTAGTATTATCATAAAATTGACTTTAAGAACACACCAATAATTTATGCAGGTTATGACAGTTATTATCTTTAAGCTATAACCATTAAGAAAAAGGTTGTGGTTCATGTTCAGCAGGCAGTATAGCCTGAAACTATAACTGAGGTATTAGTATTAGTGAAGATAGGAACTCTCTGATTCAGATATTTTTTAAACCCTCTTCTGTGCTGTAATTCACAAAGGAGGAACCAAAACTAACTAGTTACTCCTGGACTCTTTTCAAGCCTGGGAAATATAATTTGGGGTCATCACAAACAATGACAACTGTCAGAGACAGAACTGAGAAAACTAGAACACAATGGGACCAGAGGGAAAAACTGGCTCAATCCTGTCATCACAGCATAAGAGAACTGAGGCCTGGGATATAAAGTTACAGGTAAGATGAGGGAGCCCGGGCTTCTGCTTCCAAGCATGTTCTTCACCTCTCTCACTTGTATTCTCTCTCTCTCTCTGAGAACATGCGAGGAACCTGTCTGTAGTCTAGAAAGGACTAAAACAAAGAAGTGACCAGCAGCAGAGGGAAGCTGGAGTTACGTAATCTGTAGCAGGAAGGAGGTGGGTGTCACAGTGGCCAGCAAGGTCACCAGGACTCCTCACAGATCCCCCCTCCCCGTATGAGCTAGCACAAGGTATGCTAGGGAGAAAAGCAACAGGAGAAGGAAGCCAGCCAAGGTTGGAAATACAGCAAAGAACTTTAGAAACCCATGTATGCAAGGCAGTGGAGACATGTGATGAGCAAGGGGCAGAGAATAAATGTACAATCTCTGCTGCATTCTGGAAGGTTCCTATTTATCTTATAACAAGAGACAGAGCTTTACCACTTAAAGGACTTGGAATAAGTCTATGCCATTTTTGGCCTCAAAGCCTGTAAAAACTGAACACCCAAGTCAACACCCAGCTCTGGAGTCAGTGCATTCCAGGACCAGCCCCCTGCTTACCAGCTGTCACTCTGAGTCCATTAACTCTTTTCTCTGTGTATGAGTTTCCTCAAAACCAGTGCTTCTCATGTTCAAATCTCTGAGCTAAATGTTGTTTTCTTTTCCCTCACTATCTATGATGAAAGCTGTCTAAAGAGCCTCAGGTTTATTTCATCTAGACATAACAATTTTGGTGTTTTTGTTGTGGTAAACACCTGCTTAGTTTCTAAAGTCCTCCATTCTCAAAACAGGGGGACTCGACAGTCATAACGAAAACATACAAACATATAACAAAAGACTAAGGCAAACTTTTCCCATTAGGAATACTGAAGACACTTGCCTCATAACACATATACACAGAAAACAGTACTATGAAAAAATTGTACGTTATCATCGCTTTCTTGAGTTCAAAGGGCTTCCGGTTCTCCATGAGCTTTGGTCCCAGAGATGTTACAAAATAGACATAGAGCCCCAGGATGATGGTTTGTGGCAGAGGCGAGGACATGAGGAGCCAGTCTTCAACTCTTGGATCTAAGAGAAAGATAACAGGTTAAGTACACAACCACTTAGCCCAGAGACAACAGGAAGCAACCTTTATCTTGGTGCTGACAGCGCACCATTGCAAAGATCACAAGCATCTTTAGGAAGGGCGACAGGAGAAACCCCTACGAGCAGTGAGGCTCCCCTGAGCTAAAAACAATGGGGCAGTCATCACCTTTAAGTCTCAAAGCTTAAAAGGAATTAGTCAGCAGAACTTGAAGGGGAGCCTCTGGAGAAGTCATTCTGGAGAAACTGTGTCACAGACTGAAAGCTACACCCTCTCTGAATGCATGTGTTAAGCCTGGTGCGGAACTGCACACAAAGAATCCCAGCACTTGGGAAATGGACATTGGGTGAACCAGAAGTTCAAAACCATCCACAGCCACACATCAGCCAGTCTTGAAAAGAATAAAACAAAATAAGTAAAATCCATGTGTTGAGGGGCTGGCGAGATGGCTCAGCGGGTAAGAGCTCTGACGGCTCTTCCGAAGGTCCTGAGTTCGGATCCCAGCAACCACATGGTGGCTCACAACCACCCGTAATGAGATCGGATGCCCTCTTCTGGTGCATCTAAAGACCACTGCGGTAAATTACAGCGGAGAGAGCAGGGCCGGAGCGAGTGGGGCCGGCAGAGGTCCTGAGATCAACAACATCCACACACATGATAGCTCACGGCCATCTGTACAGCTACAGTGCACTCCTACACATAAAATAAAAATAAAAAGAAATCTTAAAAAAAAAATCCATGTGTTGAAATCCTAGCACCTAATGTGATAGATGCAAGAGCTTTTCAAGGATAGTGTTAATCTCATAAAAAGGACCCCAGGAAGCTCTTTTGCTATCTTTCTGTCACATAATGACACAAAGCAAGATAACAGCAACCCAGGGGAGCCCTTACCAGAGCCAACAGGACTGGCACCCTCGCCTCAGATACATCATTTCTCCAAGTTCTAAGCAGTGGGTCTAAGCAGACCTGGTGGAAAGGGTGGCTAGTGATGCTCCACCATCTATGACCACTATCAATGGTCAGAAATTTCCATCTTACCTGGGCATGGTAGTGCATGCTTTCATGACAGCATTTGAGAGGAGAAGGCAAGGGATCAGGAGTTCAAGGCCACCCTGGGATAAATGAGACCCCATCTCAAAAATATTTTTTCCATTCAGACATTCTTTTATATTTAAAACGGGTATATATCTGCTACTTACTCATTTTCTTCCTTTCCTAAGAAAACTGGCACAGTCCCTTAGACACTATATCACAGAACCACAAAATTGAGAGGGACCACATCAATATCTAACTATCTAAAGTGTGTCTAAAGTGTGAGCCAGCAAGTATGATATTTTGAGCCAAATAAAATAGGTAATGCCCTTGCAACCACATAAACGTAAGTTCATCCAGTTCTTGCTGCCTCCAGGGCTAACAGGATTGTGGCATTTAAAAATTGCAATTTAAAAAAAAAAGCAAAACTGTGATTCATTCTATAATTTCAAGCACTTGGGGTGTAATTTGACCAAGTGACCTCATGATCCCAGGGTGGAACGGAAGAAAACAGCTATGGGCAGCTTGCGGGAGCATCTGACTCAGATCCACACAGAGCATCCCCTTCGTGATAGTGAAAGATCTGAGCATTCTTCCCTATCCATCTAGACCCCTAACAAGAAAGCCAGTTACCAGCAAACCTTCTCACCCCAAACTTCTTCACTAGAACCCCATGACTGTCCACTCATTCAGCCACTCTTTTAGTGCTGGACATGTTACATTAACAGTTGATGTTGAGGGCTTTAGTTAGTAAAGCTGACTTATTCTGTCTTCAAGTGGGCCTTACTCAAAAATGCCAACAGGTGCCATTGTCTCAAATAAGCAAAGCAACCTAAGGAGCAAAACAGTCAATTCAAAAACTGATGCCAGATGTTTAGGATTTGAGTTTGTGCTTATGTCTATATAAGCATACCTATCTATATAACCACAACTCTACACAATTATTCAAGTAGGTACAGACTCCCTGTCTTAGTCAGGGTTTCTATTCCTGCACAAACATCATGACCACGAAGCAAGTTGGGGAGGAAAGGGTTTATTCAGCTTACTTCCACATGGCTGTTGATCACCAGAGGAAGTCAGGACTGGAACTCAAGCAGGTCAGGAAGCAGGAGCTGATTCAGAGGCCATGGAGAGATGTTCCTTACTGGCTTGCTTCTCCTGGCTTGCTCAGCCTGCTCTCTTATAGAACTCAAGACTTCCAGCCCAGAGATGGCACCACTCACAAGGGACCCTACCCTCTTGGTCACTAATTGAAAAAATGCCCACAGCTGGATTTCATGGAGGCACTTCCCCAACTGAAACTCCCTTCTCTGTGATAACTGCAGCCTGTGTCAAGTTGACACACAAAACTAGCCAGTACACTCCCCAAAAGCGATGAGAGGATGCTGGAATATGGAGTAAATTAGGATACTTGCTACAAGGTCTCTAGTACTCTGTGCTAGCATGAACAGATACGTATGTAGCATTCTCCAAGTTCATTTGCTCATGGAACCCTGTGTGTGTGTGTGTGTGTGTGTGTGCGCGCGCGCGCACGCGTGCGAGAGAGAGAGAAAGAGAGAGAGAGAGAGAGAGAGAGCATGTGCACACGTGTGCGTATGTATGTATGTATGTATGTATGTAAGTATAGTATACTACTCTCTATATAATAATTTTTACAACTTTTAGAAGTGATACTCTGTGGAACAGCTTAGAAATACAGCTGTTTTCTACAGTACATTTATAAATTAAATCTTTAGCACTTTGACAGTGAAAGGACATTAATAGGGGCAGATCGTTTTGGAATGTAGTGAGGAAGATGGTCAAACATGGAGAATAAAACACAAGCAGACGTTTTCAAAAACATTCAGAAGTTGTTAAGACTATAACATCATTTATACTGGGAACAGAGAGTGGGGAGCAAAGAGACACAGAAAGCTTAGGCTTTAGACCGTCTTACACTTCAGTGCTTGGAAACATCCATGCAGACACTGTCACAGGTAGATGGATGTATGGACCTAGGATTAGGGGTGCGATCCAAGCCAGAGATGGAGATCTGGGGGTCACTGTCGCACACATCATGACTACAAAAACCATGGAGTGGGTTTAAGAAGAATAGATAAGTGGACAGTAAAGTGCTAAGGTCTGAGTGACAAGGACCTCAGAGCCTCAGGAGAGATAGAAGAGAAAGCTATGTGGAAGGCTGAGGAGGAATGCACAGTGAAATGGGAATAAAACCATGAAAGTAAGATGTCCTGAAGCCAAGGAAGAGACATTCAGGAGGGACCCAGCAGGAAATGTGACAGAGAAAGACATGAATGCGTTCAGAAGAGCACAGTGCCTTTAACAGAGAAAACAGAAATGTTTTCAGCAAGAACGACTTTAGTAAAAGTCATGCACAAAAGAGAACATCAACAAGAGTTTTCTGGCCAACACTGAAAATGCAAAGCTCTAGGGCTGGAGAGATGTCTCAGGGATTGAGAGCACTGGCTGATCTTCTGGAGGACCAGAGTTTTAATTCCCAGTTCCCAGGAAGCAGGTTATAACCATCTATAACTCCAATTCCTTAGGACATGACATCTATACACATAATGGTAAAATAAATAAATCTTTTTTAAAATGTAAAGTTCTAAACTTTGAAAGTATTTTTCTCTTACTTTCTCTTACTCTATTCTCAAAACATGTTATTTTTTAAACCTAGAAAGTTCCTTAAATCGGCTCTCCAGGTACATGTTAACTACAGTCTTCGCTGTTTCAGTTGCTTCTTTTCTAGCCTTGTAGCAGTGGTGAGTTTCCTACAACAGGATTTCTGGGCATCATTTGGCAATCACATTGTGGACCTAACATCACAAGGGCAGTCCCAGTAAACCAAGCTTGTCACAGGACTGGGAATCAAGGCGCAGAGTTAGAACTGATCATCCTTAAATGAATTCCTTCCCCTGCTGGTCAATCTAAGCCATAATGCATGAATGTCATAAAGCCAATGTCTAGCTTTTTATTGTTTTATTAATATGTCTAGGTTTTGTTCCTAATAAAATAAAGACTAATGAAATCAGCACCAAAGGAAGAGCCTGGAGGACTGCAGTCATCTCTGACTGAGCATGGCAACAGCACGGGAGGCTTCTGGTTTCTTCTTCATAGGCAATTGCAAATGCTTCTGCTGTTAGGCGCCCCAAATACAGCTTTAGAACTAACATGTTTTAAGTGTCAGTAAAGGCACTTCTCCGTCACAGCTATCTTTTGTTTTATTCTTTCACTGACTTGGCAGGGGAAGAAAAATTGAATGACGTAACCCTTCTGTTCCTCCACTGTTAGCAACAGAAAGAAAACAAGCCAAGAAAAGCATGCCAAGCTAGCTCAGGAAGACCAAGAAAATCATTTCCAAATAAATCGTTTCTTCCTGTGATTTAACTTTTTCAGCACACACCTTTTCTTAAAATCTTGTGTGTATATATATATGACTTTCAAGTCCTACAAATAAAGTCACGATGGGAAAAAGTTTGTTTCGTTCTATGTTATTTTCAAAAAAAAAGATAACAAAATAACAAGAAGAACAACAAAATATAACATACTTTTGTGTGTACAAAGAAGGGAACATACATTTGTGTGTGCTTGTGAGGAAGTCAGAGGTCAACCTTGAGGTCATTCGTCAAGAGTGGTTTGCTTGTTGGTTTGTTGGTTTGTTGGTTTGTATGTTTGTTTTTTCTGTGACTTGGCTAGGCTGGCTGGCCAGTAAGCAGGAGGGATCACTTCCTTGTCTCTGCTTCGCTGAGCTGGAACTCTAGGCATGGGCTACCCTTCTAGGTCTTTCACATGGGTTCTGGGGACTGAACCCAGGTCTGCATGGTTTCACAGGACATGGTTTACTCACTGAGCCATCTCCTCACCTCCTTATTTAGTACCAGGCTCTAAAAATTCTATTACAGTAAAATTGTAGAGCCAGCCAGTCAGTGTGGTGAGCCTGTCTCTCCTCTGGCCTTTTATGCAGCCTTGGGTAGTTGACTTAACCACACTCTACTTGGTTTTCTCATCTATAAATTGGACACAAAACATGTATTCCATAGAGGACCAGGTGAGGAGTTTGCAAAGAGCTTAAACTATCAATAAGCTAGCTATTGTCATTACAGTAGATTTCCAATCTGTAATCATAGCAGAATCACCTCTGTAGTGTTTAAAAGCCTAATAACAAAAACAAGGACCTTGATCCAACTGAATCAAAATCTTAAGGTGTGGATACCAGGAATACAAGCTTTTAAAAGTCAGTCATTAAAAAACTGGCAAAAAAGTTAATTTCTCAAAAAGAAGAGACACAAGAGTAAATAGTCAGTATTGCTAATTATTAAGAGAACATAAATTGATGCCAAACTTTTTAACCAATCACCTCCTACTGATAGGGCTGCATCATCAAACAAACTAAAGATGATGAGTGATGCTGAAGATGGAGAAGAATGAGGCATTTCTACACTCAGGGTGAGATTATAAATTAGTCCAGCCACTGAGGAAAACCACGCGGACACCCCATTAAAAACCTAAAAGAATTATCATAAGTCCAGAAATCTCATTTCAGGAAAACGTGTGTAGGTTCCATAAGTATTAGCCACAATAGCCAAAGTGTGGAATTTGTTCAGTGGTTTGTCATCAGATGAATGGAGTGTAATGGAAGCGGAAGAGGATCTTTTCGTCTCTGCAAAGAAAGAAACCATGCCCTCTGCAACCTCTTCGTAAGCAGGAAGGCAACATTGTTACAATAATTGAGATAAGCCAGACTCAGAAAGCAACACATAGTCTCTTACATGAAATAAGGGGGTTCAGCGTCTGCTAGACAAGAGGGAAAGAGATATGTTAGTCATTAGCTACAAAATTTAACTTAGGCAGGATAATTTTTTTTTGAGATCTATTACAGGGACATGACATAATAATAGTACTGTACACAGTCATATAATAATTATAATAAATAGATATTTTGTCTAATAACAACAACAATAATAATAGTATACTATGTAGTTGAAATTCCTAACAGTTGTTCTCCAATGTTTTTAGCAAGTGTATACATTAACTAGCTCATCTAATCATTCCACAATGTATCCACCAATTACAATATCACATTGCACCACATAAACAGACACAACTATAATTTGTAAGCAGGCAATCTTTTTAAAAGCTATTCAAATGACCGTGATGAGCTGTCCAAATTGAGAAATCAGGATTCTGGTGCATGACCAAGTTCCCTTGAGCCACCTGAAAGGCTGCGGTGTTCCTCAGTAGACTCTGTGACAATCTTTCCTTACCTCCCAATCCAAACTGACCTCTGTCTTCCATATAGTTGCCAAATTCACTTTCTAAAAGTAGGGATCTGCTTAGATTATTCTCTTGTCAAATGAGCTCTCCCTCACTGATCAAATAAAATTCAAAGCCTTAGCAGGATGCTCAGGGCTCTGGCTATTGTCCCCGTCTCCTGCTTCTTTCAGCGATGCCTTCCTGAAAAGGGCATCGGTCCACTTCATCATGAAGCATGGGCTTTTCATTTGACACGCCTGTGGGTCATTTGGAGTTGACTTGACATGAAGAGAGTAGATAGGACACAACAGCATTTAAGGTGAATTCTGACTCAGTCTAGGGTTTCAGTCAGTAGTAAGTGTCCCCTGTTTTCCCCAGGAACAAAAAGCTAAGGAGACAGGGACAGTCCTGTGTACTCAGCCTCAGAGCTTAGTCAAGTGTGGTGAGAAGAACCAGGAAGGAAGCAGAGGACAGAACACAGGCTGTATGGTTGGCTCCACCTCAGAGGCCACCAAACTGCTGACTTACCACGAGCTAAAGAATTCCTTCCTGAGAGCTTGCCAGAGAGAAATGGGGTACTGGGAAAGTACAGTGCTAGATATATAGATTGTAGTTTTCCATCAACTACTTATAAGACAATGTTCTTAAGCATCACACACTACATCAAAGATTATGCATTTTACAATTCTAAGAACCAACAGAATGAAGAAGCTGGAAGGGAAGGGAAACTTAGTCTCTATGTACTTTCTGACATACCAAGACTTCATAGAGGCAGCAGGCCCGCCCATCCTCTATTCTCTTGCAAAGCAAGCTCACACTATCTGAAAGAGAGCACTACCGTCAAACATGCAAAGGGGAGCTTTTGGTTTTTGTTTTTTTAATTTTTTTTTTTTTACTTATTCATTTCACATTCTGCTCACTAACCCTCTCCCTGTCACTCCCTCCCACAATCCTTCCCCCATCCCCGTTCCCTTCTCCTCTGAGTGGGTACCCACCCTGGGTATCCCCCAACTCTGGCACTTCAAGTCTTTGCAAAGACAGGTGCTTCCTCTCCCACTGAGGCCAGAAAAGGCAATCCAGCTAGAAGAACATATCCCTCAGACAGGCAACTGCTTTTGGGATAGCCCTCTCTCCAATCGTTCGGGACCCACATGAAGACCAAGCTGCACATCGAACTACATATGTGTGGGGAGACCTAGGTCCAGCCCGTGTATGCTCTTTGGTTGGTGGTTCAGACTTTGAGAGTTCCAAGGGTCTATGTTAGTTTCCTGTGGAGTGCCTATCCCCTTTGGGACCTGCAATCCTTCATTTTTTTCTTCCATAAGTGTCAAGGGCTGCTTTTTTAATGATAAGCACTTTTCCATTTTTTCCTTAGCTCAAAGCACTATTATAGTATGAATTTAAAAATCTAGCACCCCATAATCAAAAAATTGTAATAAACTCTCTTCTACCTTACATATTAAGCCATCTAAATGTTTCATGACCATGAACTTTTCCACATGAAATAACTATGCATATCCACCACTTCTCCAGCTATCAGAAAACTAGTAACAGTAAGTTTTCCCAAGGCCACACAGGGTTAGGGCCAAAGCCAAGAATACACTTGAAATACTTGGCTCTTGATCATGCATTCAGCTCTTCCAGGGTATGCAAAACAAAACTAATGCCTCTCTGAGATCAATACCACACTAAGTAAATACAAGGGAAACTCTCTTGATGTACCTGGCAGTGGTTTTACAAAGCTGTAAATCTTAATACAGATCCTTCTAACTCTGCTAGACCTTGACAAGGAAGAAACAGAAAGGAAGGAAAAAAAAAAAAAAAAGCAAAACTCAAGTGATGTGTCACCTTAAAAAGTATCTAACATAAATTGTAACAATCTCTGGGTCTGTTTGTTACAGGACGCTTTGCAGGTAACAGAACTCTTTCGCACTTCATCCTAAGGGACAGGTGCTAATCTCACTTTCATTTTACTCACCAAGAAAGGGAGTTCGTTCAAGGTCACCTAGTTAGTCTGAGATAGTAACAAGCTGGATGTGGCTCTTCTCTTTCCACATCCCATGACCTTTCATCTCTCAAGACTTCAAATGAGTATTGGATTCAGGAGTGTGACATGTTACCTTCTCCGTGTCTCTCTCCAATCTCTTTTTGCCTCTTCTATTTGCAGTGTCTCTTGGGTCTTCTTATTTCTAATCACCTGAGACCCTTTGCTTTGCTACCCCTTTTCCTGACCTATTATTACTTAGTTTTTTGATGGAAGTACTTTTTTTTTTGTACAAAAAGTAAAGAGTTGATGCACGCATAAAGGTAGAGGCAGCATTCTCACATAGTTTGCATTCAAATATTTTGTATTTCTAGGGCCATATGACTAGTCAACACTATCTGAGTCTACTTGGCTCTTGAGTTAAGGATTACCCGTGTTCTTGCACTGAGGATAGTGAATAGTAAGGTTTGGATTGCAAAGAGTCTGTTTTTCAATACCTCTATTCTGAAAAATATGTTCCTAGGTCTGTAGAGATGGCTTGCTGGGTAAATGTGCTCATATGCAAGTCTAGTGACCTATTTACTACCCCTAGAAACCACATAAAAGTGGATGGAGAGAATTAACCCCACGAAGTTATCTTCTGACTTCCATACATACACTGGGGCGCATATAATAATTATATTAAATTTTACCTTAATCTAGTTGGGTTCCAAGTTCAAATACTGAGAACTGAGAGAGCAATGTGCTCCTTTCCTTTGAAACACAACTGGAAGATTAATATTTGCATTAAATATGGAATTTGTAACGATCACTATAAATCATCAGAGAAAGATAACCTCTAAAGAAACTGGTATATTTTCTGAACCAAGTAAGCTGAAACTTTCAGGGAAAAGATAAGAAAATAGGGAAATAGCCACTTTATTTACCCTAACAGAATAAGCTTACGTGTCCTTGGCATTTCTGAAGGACAAAACTATTGGAAAAACTTCAGAGACATAGCATTGTCCTTTTGCAGCCTGGGAAGGCAGACACTGCCCATGACACAGTGTCTTTGCTGACTGGGACGGCGCCTCATGTGTGATAGGTGTGATTTCATGAACTCGTGGCTTCTGGTCAATGAGTGAGTGACCGCAGAGTGGTGCTGACATGTATGTATCTTTTTTTTTTTTTTTTTTTTTTTTTTTGGAAAGAGCTGGGACCTTCATTTCAAACTCAGTCTACACATCTCCATCCCCACACTAGCACTCAGTACGCAAATGCCCCCGCAGCAGCCATCTTGTGCAGAAGCGATACTCGGCGTGTATCTTTTCTGCATTTTTTTTTTTTTTTTGGTTTTTCCAGACAGGGTTTCTCTGCGTAGCCCTGGCTGTCCTGGAACTCACTCTGTAGACCAGGCTGGCCTCGAACTCAGAAATCTGCCTGCCTCTGCCTCCCAAGGGCTGGGATTAAAGGCATGTGCCACCACCGCTCGGCTGGCGTGTATCTTAATAACTACAAAATAGTGAACTGTCAGAATGCTAATCATAACTACAAAACACCAGTTCTCAGGGTGCTTTTTTTCTTCCCTTCTTCTTTATCAACATTTTCTTCAACTTTATCGACCTTGGGAAAGTCACATCTCTGGGTTTTAGTTTCTTCGGCTCTAAAACGAGACAGTAGGTTGGATGGTATCTCAGGTCTATCTAAGTTCCAAGGCATTCTGATTCCTTTTCTGTTTTAAAAACTTTCCTATCTCTGTTTTATTTTCAAGACTTAAATAGTTTCTAAAACAAAGCTACACTGGCTGGGGTTTGAAAACTCACTGACAGACAGGTAAAGAAAATGTACTCATGAGACCGAGAGTAGCTCTGTTGGACAACACCTATTTAGCAGATACAGCTGCAAGACCCTAACCTCAACCACCCACAACAGACCTGCCCCCACCAAACCTACAAGTGGCCCAACTCTTCACAGAAGAAACACATAACACGCTTCATGTATGGTTTCCATTTGTATATTTTAAATTCAATGACACTGCATGTTCCGAAACATCTTTATTACTCCTTTCTCTGTCTACATCACCTCTGGGAGCAGGGGCAGGGATGGGGCAGGGACAAGGGCAGGTCTTTCATTCTAGAATCAGCATGGACAGAACTTTCGTTGGTAGTGACAGTTATTTCCCTCTAGAGAACTAGAATACCAAGCCTCCAAAACCATTTTTAAGGATTAATGGGTTGAGATGTGCCATTGCATATCATCCAATTCCCTCCCATGGATAGCAGAATGTCTTCATTATTATAAACATCATCATAAATATATATACAGATCTAGGTGTAATGAATAGCCACTGCCTATTGGTTAACTAGTAATAAAGGAGTATGAAGTTGTCAAGGCTCTTATTTTGTTCCAGATAAATCCTATTAATGTGGGAATTTGATAGAAGAGAAAAGATACTTACCAGCATCTTTGATCCAATTATCATAAAAACGCACAGTCCTCGATGTAAGATCACTGAACGCCATTTTCTACAAGATTCACTGGCTCTTTTAATGGGTTCTTCAGTAAAACAGTGCAGAAATGAGCTTAAGATCTATAAATACAAATAAAAATAAGCTTTTAGTGATACAATATTTAAAATGTTAAAAATTTAATAGGAACTGGCAGGACAACACATTTGCTGAAGGGAAAATCCATTAGTGAGCCATAGCAAATGCTGACACAGTCACAAACACTTGAGATTTTCCATTCTTCTGGAAATGCTGATAACTTCACTGAAGAAGGGTGGTGCTTTATGTATATGAGACAAAAGGATGGAATGATTCTAGGAACTCTTATAGGAACATCTCTCTTTTATGGAGAAAATGCAGATTGGAAGCAGGCTGGATCGCCATGGCAAGGCTGGAAGAAAAATCCAGAAGGTGAAGAAGATACTCAGATTTTCAGAGACCCAGGCCTTGGAGCCTTCTTTATGCCCAAAAATGTCTTCTTTGTGTAAGCTATTGAAAATATTTATTCTATTATTTTTAATTATATGTAGTATGTATATGCAGTATATGTATGAGTACCAGTGGAAGCCAGTGGTGTTGAATCTTGCAGCTAGAGTTACAGGCAATGTATGAGTGCCTGTGGAAGCCAGAGGTATGGAGTCCCTTGCAGCTAGAGTTACAGGCAATGCATGAGTGCCTGTGGAAGCCAGAGGTATGGAGTCCCTTGCAGCTAGAGTTATAGGCAGTTGCAAGCTACTTGACATGGGTGCTAACAACCAAACTCAGGCTTCTGCAAAAGCAATACACTCTCAACCACTGAGCCATTCTCTGATCCTGTAATTTTTTTTAATTTTAGTGGTCTCTTCCTCAGCATGTTTTAATCATTAAAATGCCATCTGCTAGTTTAAAAAAACTAATGGAGTGAGACAGAAAGAGGGAAGGAAACCCAATAAAACCAAGGTAAATAGCCCTGTTGATTAAGACAGGTAGACAAGAATTATGGTAAAGAGAAATCTCCTGAGTAAGATGGCCAGTGAAGATAACCAGCCCTGCTACATTGACAAGACACTACGCATCCTTAGTAACTCAGGCAGTAACACACTGACAGAAACAAATCAATGGAACACATAGAAATATGTCAAGTACATTTGAGAATTTAAAAAATGTATGTTGATAATTCTGAGAGGTATGATCTCCTATACTTTAAAATCTCTGGGATCAAGGGACAACCTACAAATGGGAGATGTGTCATAAATTAATGGTGTAGTGAATCAAAACCATGTGGAGGGAAGATAGGAAATGTTCTAGAGGCAGATGATCATACAACAGTGTCAGTGTGTTTCATGCTACTGCATTTGGCTGAAAAGGTAAACTTTGTATTATATAAATTTTGTTATACATACAAAAGAAATCCTCTAAGTTTACCATAGGAAATTTGACTTTTTCCTAGCAGTATAAAACAAAGTTGTCTCATTTGTATAATTACAGAAATAAAATAAGTCATGCAGCATGTGATACAGGTAACAGTGAACTATTATTACTAAGAGCCTCTCGACAAACAATGATACAGCTGGATAAGCATCAGGAAACAAAACAACAGTGACCAAAAGCTCCCTAAATCTGTCATTAGACAAATTCAAACCCCAAAAGGATAGAAACTTGGACGACAGCAACTGAGATTGCAAAACCTCCATGCAGGAAAGGCCCTTCTAAGCCTCAAACTTCAGAAGCCAAAGAGAAGACTAGCAAGTTAGCCATGGAAAAGGAAGAAAGTAAGAAGGAAGGGCTGGAGGAGTACGGTGAATACAAGGAACCAGTAGCTGTGCCAGGCTGCTGAAAAGAATCAAAGAGCAAGCAGTCAACGCTGGACAGTGGGTGGGAAAAAGTCTTTCCCCTCTCCTCTGAGGGACTGCAGCAGTCCCTCGGAGTTTTGGTTCTGGGAAATCAGAGAGAATCTCTGCCCGCCCCCGCCCCTGCCCCCACCCGACTGCACACTGTACCCCGCCATCTTGGTGAAGGAAAAGCCTCTAGAAGGGTACCAGGCTGGATCACCATGATGTTTTCCACCCGGATGTTAATCTGAGTGTTTGGAGTGTTCTACTGTTGGCTGGTGGTAGCATTCCCCTTCACATACACCCTCTCCTGAAGCACAAAAAAAAACCAAAACAAACCAAAAACAAAAACAAAAACAAAAACAAAAAAAAAACTCTAAAGGGGTCTGTACAATGGACAGAGAAGATCTGGGGGCTTCAGCTTGTTCCTTCCCAAAGATCCGGAAAGATCAAAAACTTAGAATGTGAGGGATGACTACTTCTAGCACATGTAAAGCAGGATTTCTCCATCCTGACAGTGGGTCAAACTTTGAGTCAAATATTTCTTAGTCATGGGGACATACCCTGAGCATTATGGGAGAGTTGAGATAACCTGGCTTCTACCTACTAGATTCCAGGAACCCCTGCTTTGTGGTTGAAACAACCAACCTCATCTACAGCAATTATCAAATGTTTCCCCCGTGAACAAAAATGTCCAAGGTTTACGGTAATTATCTAGTTTACCATCTAGAGTGCCTTCGCCAGACTACAGCAGCTTGCCTTAGGGGAAGCACTTGACAGTCATGTGCTTGCTTAGTGAGAAGTTGTTCAAAATAATATGTGAGTTTTTCCTTACAGATTAACTTCAATATTTTTTTCTGTGATAAGTTATTATGGAGATTCTGAGGATTAAACCCTGGGTCCTCTGTCAGTGCAGCCAGCACTCTTAATCACCTAGCCATCTCTCTAGCCCTGCATGGTGCAAATACAAGGCTCCTTAGTCCTGCATATGCTTCTTGTAACTTGCTGGGAATTCAAGAGAGATGCTGTTGACGATATCTACCACCCTCAACAAATACAAATTAAGCTACAGAAAAAAAAGCTATGTTCTTATATCAGACAGAATGGACTCTAAGTAAAAGTTGTCATGAGACATAAAGGGGTCAAGAAGATAAAGGGTCAAGTTCATCATGAGGATATAAAAAGGGCTGAATGGGGCAGAATCTTTATTTACTACACATGAGGTCCTGGATTCCATGAGGGAGTGGGAGAGGGCAAGAGAGATGCAGATAACATCCCAGCACTAAATACAAGAAGCAAACAGCAACAGATTTAAAGGGAAAGATGGAGCGCAATACAAAAATAGCAGAAGATTCCAGTGTACCCTTTTGAATAACACATCAATCACCCAGACAGAAAATTAAGATAGAACAAAAGGACTTGTAACCAATAGCACAATGCATGTTGTTCTCAGGCAAACAGAATTTCTTCCAGGATAGACCATAGTCACAGAACAAGGGAGACCTGGCAAGAGGATAACATTTGAAGTGTAAGTAAAGAAAATAGCCAATAAAAAAAAAAGAAATTTAAGAAGACTGAAACCATACCAAGTCTCTCTCCCAACCACAATGTCATGAACTTAGAAACAGACAGCAGAAGGGGACCCAGAAGATTCACAAATATGTAGAAGGGAAGCAGCCTATTCCTGATCAGTGAATAGGTCCAAAGGAAGTCAGAATGGAACTGGAAACTACCTTAAAGCAAATGAAGACAGAAACAAAACTGTGGGGCATAGAAGTTCTAAGAAGAGACTTGTTACCCTCTGAATATGAACCGTCTACCACAGGATCCTGTGTTTGATCAGATGGTCCCTGATAGTCATGGTGTTTTAGAGGCTGCGGAATGTTTGTGGGGGTGGGGTCTAATCGGAAGAAATGAGGCACTGAGAAGCACTCTCTGTTTTGTGACTGCTCATGGGATAGCTAACTAACTGGGAGCCCCAGTGATCCTGCTATTGTAGAATCACCTACACCATGTCTATCCCACCATGATCGACTATACTCCGTCTAAAACAAACCACCCGCTTTAAATTGTATTGTCAGGTGCTTGGTCACAGCAATGAGAAAAGTACCTAATACAAAATTTTGTAGTAGCAGATGCCTGAATTTAAAACAAAGAATTATGTCCGATAAAATGCAACCATAACAATAAAGAAGAAGAAATAAAAAAATTTGTGAGGGAGTGGGGGAGACATGGAAAGAATTGAGGGGAAAGAGGAAGAGGTAAAAACCGTGTAAATACAGTGCTCATCTACAAAATTCTCAACAAAAGTTAAACTAAAAAAAA